>VZTL01020477.1:0-13204 GCA_013400535.1 Scopus umbretta | reverse complement strand
TTTGCCTTTCTCTCTGCTTTCTAGACATTGATGAGTGTGCAGAAGGGAGAGCCAGGTGTGCTCATCGTTGTGTGAACACTCTGGGATCCTTCACCTGTGTCTGTAATCCCGGCTTCGAGCTGGGGGCTGATGGAAAGCAGTGCTACCGTAAGTGACACTTTTACAGCTATGCATTTCAGGCTGTCTTATCTGCAAACTGCTATGCTTCATTTTTAATTCAGTTGGATTAACACTCCCAGCAAAATAAATGTATGCAAAAGCTCAAGCTTAATACTATTTTCTTCATCTTCTGCTACTGCTGGTTTTGCAGGTTGATACATTCCTAAGCCTGTGCTCACAGACCTTAATTACTGCATTTCAAAGAGCAAATAGCCCTGTTGGTTTGTCTTCAGAGTCTGCTGAATTCTATTGCAGAGCTACCAAAATTTTGCTATTCTATGAAATATATTCATTCCTGCCCTCCTTCTCCCAATTTTTTTATACGCCGGATCTGATGCAAAAGAAAACCAACATGATCATGTTCTGCTCTTGTCTTTATCTGCCTAGGTTTACTTTACACTGTTAAGTAGGTGCTTTTTTTTTTTAAAAAAAAAAAAAGGAAAAAGCAACATTGGGGATGAAAAAAATATGTGAACAACTAAAAATTTCCCAAGCTAAAACTATGCTGAGCCCTGTTGCCTTCCCTCACATACTTACCTCTTGCCAGCAGGGTTTCTTAAACAACGCTACTTTTTTCTCAAGAAGGGGACCGCGTCCCAGTGCTGTTAGTTGATAGGTGATCCCTGGGCTGTCCTTGCGGGCAAATTTAGATTAATAAAGGAGGTGATCTGGAAGAGTTGGTGTTATTATGGACCTAACATAAGCTCACTGGAATGCAGACAAAAGCATGACCTGTTTTAGCAAAGAGGTGGGCAAAGATTCTTCAGTCTAATAATACTGTGCAAGAACTTTCAGCAGCGTTTCCTGAGGAAAATACGCTGCGTGCCAGAGAATGAATGCTTTCTTTAAGAATGTGTGTGTAAGAAATACTTATTAAGGATGAAATGCAGTTTCAAAGCATTAACATACATTAAAAACAAAAACCAATTATGTGAGAGACATCCTGGAGAATTATTTCATAGGTGATGGGGAACTGTGAGCAGTGCAATGGCAGAGGAAATGCAATTGATGTACAGATATGAAATGATGTGTTACAGGGATAAAAAAAATGGTTTAGACCACTTAGATTTCATTGTGATTTCCTGATAATATTTTTTTCTCAATGTTCAGCAGATCTCAGGGGATGGCGATTCTCTGTGCCTTCCGTACGATATTACAGAGCAAACAATAAAAATAAAAACATTCTGCATATATTTATGATCAGGATTATCCCAGTGTTTGAGCAATTTACAGTCTTTGTTTATTCTTTCATTTCCCCAGTGGCATGGGGAAGAGCTGTTATTCCAGTTTTACTGATGAAGAACTGAGACAAAGTACATGATGAAGGTAGTGTACAAAGTCAGATTCTGCATTTGATCGCTGGGTTTCCTAAATCCCAGCTTAACACGCTGGGTAGGAGACTAGATTTCTTCTCCCTGGCGCAGATAATCATACCATGCATGAGATGTAGCCCTCCATATACGTTCTTCTGATTTATACCCTCTTCCAGCTAGACTTGCATTTCTTGTTGGCAGGCAGATTGCTCCTCAGGGGCGTAAAAAGGGATCAGACCCACTGACACAGATGTGTCCGTGAGCCGCGGCAGTGGGGAGATGCCATCCTTCTGTACCAGATCTGATGGCTGCCCCTCTGAGCTGGGGTCTTTCTGGATGGATGACGGCTGCTTTAGGGACGGTGTTTCTCAGTTCTCCTACACAGCATGGGAAATGAATTCCTCTCTAAATAGCTCTGTAACAAGACAATCCAGCTAATTCTTTAAGAGAAGCTTTATAACTGACCTCATATTTTCTTTTCATCCTAAGGAAATCATTTAATGAAGTACCTTGGTGGGAATGAGATGGACAGATGTTCCCTTTTCTCTCTGAGGGTTTCCGCTGGACCTGGCCAAAATGTCGTCAGGAGTGTCCAGCGCAACCGAGTGCAGGAGGGCAGGGTGGCCTGGCAGCAACAGCATCGTACCACCACCCTGTCTTAATCGTAGGGGGACAAAGTCTCAGCAGAGGAGATGCCATGTGCCCCCCTTGAAGGGACGTCCAAGGGTCAAAACCTGCAGATTGTTTTGCTTTGTGGTTAGGTGTCAGGCTCGGCAACAGGACTTTGCTATGAAAATTTTAAGGCATTTGTGGTTGGTGGATGTTTCAGAACCCAACACTTGCCTGTTTATATACAAAACTGAAAGCTGCTTTTTGGAAAGCATAAGCAGTCTGGGTTGAGATGAACAACCTGCGTTCCTCAGATGGTTCCTTTCTTCCTCTGGGGCAAGGGCAGAACTCACTGTTAGGTTCAAACAAAGCATCAATCTCGGGAAACCCATGAACGCTCCCATAGCAGGCAGACGGATGAAACGGTGAGCCGGCTTCACGTTGCCCAAGTCGAGAGCATCCACTGTTATGCCACAAGGACAATTACCTGGAGCTCAGTGACTCCAAAACGTGCTTTTCTCAGGTGTGTGTGGGAGCTGAGTTTATATTTCCTGCTACAGCAGTCGGCTTATGGATGTTTTTTCATGGAAGGCTTATCCTCCGGTGACTCTCCCCCTGTGCTTGCTTTTTAACATCCTTTTGATTTATTTCTCCGCAAGGCATCGAAATGGAAATCGTCGATAGCTGCCAGGACAACAACGGTGGCTGCTCTCATCGCTGCAAGCACACGACTGCGGGGCCACGCTGCTCCTGCGACGAGGGCTATCGCCTCGCGTTTGATGGCAAAACGTGCGCAGGTAATTCGCGGCAGGTAGTTCGTCTCCGCGGGAGGAGGGAGGAGGTGCGGCAGGTCTCTCCGCCAGGGGAGCCTGCGGGAGAGCTGTCACTCAGGGAAACACCTTCCCACCCCCTGCTCTTCTCTTACGAGTTTTAATTAATACCATCCTCTGGCGCTTCCTCAGCCGCTGCTCCAGCTTGCCTCGCTCTGTGTGTTTGCTGGGATTATTAATTAACGAGGGGAAGGAGTTCTGCCTCCCAAATGGAAGACGACACTTTGGTGCATCACCAGGTGCTGTGGCTGTATCTTAGTGTGCCCAGCCCCAGCGTAGCTTGGCTGAATTGTTTTCCTTCCCTTCCTCAGCCGGCGGCTGGGAAGAGAGTCGGCTCTGGCTGGGAGCGGTAGCACCGCTGTTCTGATGCGCTTCACGCGCAAACTCCGCTTTGTGTTATGGAACTTGCTCTATTTCCATCAGATTTTCTCAGTGATGAGATTGCGTTTCTGGCTGTGAGAAGTCTCACTTAGGAAGTGAAAGCAATAGAGTTAGATTTTGTTTTGATTTTGAGAGAAGAGCTTGAAAATTCCGTCATGTTTTAAACGATTTTACGATGTGATTTTTTTTTTTTTGTTTACGGCTTATGCTATACAAACTGTATCTCATTCTGCTTTAGACTTGCTGTCACTATGCCATTAAAATTTTAAAGGGGTGGGGGGGGAAGCAGGCATCACAGAGCAGTATAGTAAGGCATGAGGAGAGGCAGAGAGCGGGAGCTCTGGTGAATGTGAGAGGCATTACAGACAAGAAGCGTCTTGCAACAAAAAAAGCCGAGTGCAGGAGAGAGGAAGGAGCAGGGGAGGAGGGAAGCACCGAGGTCTGCAAGGGCGGTTGATGCTGGAGCTTAAAAAGCAAAAGAAAAGAAGGGCAGGGAGGCAGATTTGGACTCGGGGCCTCGGAGGGGTGGGATGGGTTGCGCAGTCCCGTTTGTGTCCGGATGAGAGGAGGCAGAGCAGCCTCCTGCCCGCGCCCCAGCTGCTGGTGGAGATTTCGGAGGGAAGCAGTTACCGTGGCCATGGCGAGGGATGTGAGAGTGCAGGGGAAGGGTTTGGCAAGGCTGAGGGCATGAAAAACTGCTCTTAGCAGCAAAAAATCTCCTTCTTGTTGGATGCACATTTCACATTCCTACACAGACGAGGGACTGTTGCTAGACCCCAGAGCAAGGCATCATCTGACATACTGCAGAGGAGCTCGGCTTGTGGCATTCTGGAAAACACTCCATGTTCAAATAACCTGCATTAATCATTTTCACGCTGACCTCCTCACCTCGATTAATTACATTTTCTTTCTCCTCTTCCTCCTGTCAGTGTTTCCTAATAATGTTGGTACTCCTTCCAAGGTTAATTGAGACACTGACCTTTCCCATCTGCGGCTGCTCGTCTGGAGAACGTTCAAAAGCATTTTGCAGACTCAGCATTGACAAGGTGGCCCTTGAATGGCCACCAACCCGCTCAGCAAGCTGCAAGGGCTGAGATCAGCTGAGAGCCTGCAGTGAAAAGATAACAGCTCGATTCTCATATCTAATCACCAGAACAGCAGTGTCAACGATACCAATTTCTGGACGGACTCAGGGCAGGATAAGGCAATGGGCAATTACTTATCAAAAACTACAATTGCACCTAGCAGGCTGCTGATGTCCAGCAAATACATTGTTGGATCAGAGTGTTGTTTCACTGTTAGTTTGCGTTGAAAAAGCTTGAACGTACAAAAGTGCAAATGGTTAAATGTAGATTACTCTTAAATAGGTGGTGCTGTGGACTGGTGAGACCTAGCCTTGTCTGTTTTGTAAATCACCTCCTGGCACCTGAGACTTGCCAAAAAGATGCCTCTCCCTGGACGTGGAGGGTACTGCTGCTGTGGGAGAAGGTAGAAGACAGCCGCTGTCAGGATTCAGACAGTGTTTTTTGTGGGTGAAGGGAGAGGAGGATGTGGAAAGGCATGTGCTGAAAAGCACAGCAGCTACCGAGCAAAATGGTGGCAGCAGCTCAGGCCATGTGCAAGGGCTGAACGGGCTGCCCCTTCCTTGCAGAGCTGGACGAGTGTGAGACCGGAGAGTCCTGCTGCTCCCAATTCTGCATCAACTATGCCGGCGGCTACGAGTGTGCCTGCAAAGCCGGGTTCCAGCTGAACGCCGACGGCTGCTCCTGCGACGGTGAGTCCTTGGATACCGGTGGCTCGGTCTAACTAAGCACAACAGCGCGTAGAAGAAATGCTGTCAAAGCTCATCACAGGGCTTTGTGGGCATTTCCCTAGAAAGAGAATCGGTGACCGTATGCCAGCTTTGCTGATAAGGTTTTACAAATGTGTAGTTTCCACTTTGTGAGGCTGGAATACAGTAATAGCCCAGCATCAAGCGTAGAGAAGTGGGGCTGTGGGAGACGAGCCAGCAGAGGGGAACTTTCCCCCTCTCTCCAGGGACACTGTCTACTGACGTGTGTTAAAGACTACTTCTACAAAAGGAGAGCCCTCAAAATAAACACAGGATCAACCGAGCTTAACAGCTTAAAGCAGCTGTTTTCACCTGAGACAAAAACCTAAGTGAAATAATCTGTTCCGTGTTGCCCTGCAATGTTTTAATATCTCCAATACTAGTGAGAAACAGAGTGCCCCAAAGTACTAAGAAAATCAGCTTTTCTTACGTGCAGAATAATTTTTTGGATGTAGCGCGGCATGGAGTACACTCTCCAAGCAGAGGTACTTGCATCTAATCAGCATGTATATCTGTTTTTAATAGATGTGGATGAATGTCATCTCGATAACGGCAACTGCGACCACGTCTGTGTTAATTCTCTGGGGTCGTACGAATGTGCATGCAAGGAGGGGTACGGGCTTGGTGTTAACAGATGGTCCTGCATTGGTAAGTTATTTTTACGTCTTGAAGGCCATTAAAGTATTTCCCACTGATTTAAAATGTGAATCCAACTGAGATTTTCGCAGATCCTGGGATTTTGGGGGGCCCAGCTTGAGCCATCTCTGAACATGGCCAGGGTAGAGCTACGTGCAACACGTGGATCCCAAGTTCATCCTCGAGTAATGGGTTTTGCCAGAGATTAGTGGGAGATGAATGCTTAAATCCCCTGGACGTGTTTGAAAACCTCAACCTCATGTTTTAGAAAGAAATACTATTTTGACAGTTTTCTTGCACTATTTGATGAAGTTTAACATCCTGTGGAAAAAAGGTAGCCAGATTCTGCTTTGAAGACCCAAGGCAAGTTTTCCACTAAAGTCAGTGGTGTGATTCTGGATTTCTGCCAGTGTAACCAGTACAGAGTTTAGCCCAGCAACTTAATTTTATAACCAAGTTTAACACCTGCTAAACCTTGGGAAGAGTTTGCTATTTTAACCAACTCCAAAAAGAAAGCCAACTGCTTTCCCATCATTTTAAGGCTCAAATTTTAGTTTTTTTCTGAAAATAGATTGGACAGCCAGCCTCACTCTGTATTTGTCATCTCCAAAATGAGCTAATGACCTTTGTTAACTAAAAATAATCTCAAACTTTAAGTGAGGAAAATTAAACTCCGCATTTAATTTTTTCTTTTTTTTTTTTTGATTCTCCTGGACTAGAGTTTATTTCCAGAAGAAAGGAAATGGAAAGACCCCCCCCCCCTCCCCCCCCGCCCCTTTTCTCTTTTTTGGATAGCAGAAACTCTGTTTATAAATACAGATGAGAAAATGAATCGGCTGTGACTGCTGTGCAGACTGCACAGGGGTGTAGCTGGAAAATCTACCAGCATAATTAATTAATTAATTAATTAAAAAAAAAAAAGAAGCTGTAAATGAGAGGAAGGTGTCGCAGAGGAAGACTCGAGGCCGGGTCCTGACGGCACGTGTGTGTGTGTGTCAGCCCTAGGTGGGGAGGAGGCAGACGTGGAGGAGGCAGCGGGGTTCGCCGGCGCTCCGGGGCTGCAGTTCAGAGGTCCCCCCCAGCTCCTTCGCTACGCGCTTGGTTCCCTCTACGAGGATGAAGACGTGCGAGGAGAGCTCACCCTGGTGCACAGGGTCGGTGAGTGAAGGGGAGCGCTGCTTTTAGCCGTGGCAGCAAATGGGCGGGATGGTCTCGGGAAGAGGATTTGGAGCGAGAGCGGTGCTGGGCTGGCTGGGCTTAAGCCATCAGGAGGAGCAGAGGAGGGGTGAAGCATTCATCCTGCTTTCTGCTTGCCCCCCATGCCGGCGTGGAGGAGGCATTGCCACACGTCCCATCCCAAATGGGGCGTCTTTGGGGAATGGGGAGGCTCCCTGGTCGCGGCTGCTGCTGCCTGGATGCAGCAGGGAGGGATGCGGAGGGAAGCATGGGAAAAGTGAGCAGCACAGCAAGCAAGGGATGGGAGGCTTCTTGGAAAAACAGGGTGTCTGCACAAAGCCCCAGAGGCAGTAGACAGAAAGATCCTGTTCATCCCGGGGGCAAGAGGATTGTGTGGGTTACTGCAATGCACAAAATCCACCAAAGCTGCTCTACTGAGAACAAGCCCTTGGGAAATGTTCTCTTTCTCCTCGAGCTAGGAAAGAGGGGTGTGGGGGCATGTGTGCCTGTTTACAAGCCCTTTGATGATAATTGGAGGGGGTTTTGCTTAAGATATTTGCATTCTTCTTTGTGGAGAAAAAAACGACCCTGTGGAGATTCAGGTCCCTTTTGATGCTTTGGGCACGTTCTGTGGGGAAAAGCACAGAGCCATCCACGCAGAGCTCAGGCTGGCCAAGGGTTTGGCACAGCTGGTGGCCAGCGGAGCCCAGGAGTACGCACAGTCACAGGAGTTGGGTGCAAAGCAGCTTTGCACCCCACCTGGACTTCACATGACTTCACTCTTTCCACGTGAGGGTGGAAACTTCACCACTTAGAGTGTTATGAGTTGAAACCCTCTGCTTGCTTTCTGGTGAGCNCCCCTCCTGGCCCCCGGAGATCCCTGTGCCTGGCTCCAAACACTCCCCCGCCTCCCCCTCCCCAGCCCCCTAACACTAACAAGCCTTATCAGTAGGATTTACACCTCCTTGTCTAGGAACCCGTAGACAAGCCTATGGACCAGTTACCAGTGTGCATCCAAATCCCTAAAGTAGCTTTAAGTGCTCAAAATGATCCACTTATCCAGCGATAATTAATGATATTGGACCTGGGTGTCCCCATGCCCTGGCAGGGGAGATCAGAGCGCTCTGCAGCAGGGTCTGGCCAACCACGAGTCGGGAGGGGGTCGGCCCTTCTGCAAGTCTTTGACACCTCCTGGCCCTGATGGAGCATCCCAGAAGTTAGGAGTAACCAGCGTAGCTGGTCATAATGCCAGGGAGATGGAAGCCTGGGAGCACCTGCCGCTCAGAAGAGCAATGATGAGTTGGGCTTGTTCGCTGCCAGATGCCGTGTTAGGAAAGTTCCTTTGGTGCAGAGCTATGCTGGTCAGCAAAACACCAATTCCCATGCGGATGATGCTGTGGGAGTGATGGGGAAGGAGGAAGAAATCACAGCTCCTGTCTCAGGTCCCAACACAGCTGGAGGCATCTGAAGTGCTAAAGCTTGGAGCACCCTGTGAAGGCAAAAACGTGAGCGGCACCTCCAGATGGCATCTCCACATCTTGTGGAGAAAAGGGGGGCCTCAGAGCAGTGGCATCAGGACAGTGTTAACCAAAAACTCCAAGAGCACTATAATAGCAAAACAAGGGCTTTTAAAGTAAAGTGTATTCTAGAAAATGGAGTCTCAAAGCTTCATACTGAAACTCAGCAAAAAGTGCGGTGCAAGAATGAGTATGCTGTTCCTCAATGTCCTCTTACAGTGTCACTTGCAGCCCCCAATTTTGTCATCAGCGAAACCGTGGCAGATGTCCACAGTGTACCCACAGCTGCAAAGATGAGCAGTGGCAGCAAATACAGAAGTGTGCAACATGATCATTTATTTTCAATCCATGAGACAACTTTACAGCAGAGGACAAATCCAGTCTGAGCCAGCAGAAACAATTCCTTCTTTTTTTTTTTTTTTTTTTGCATTTCAGTTTGCCTTGATAACACTTTTGGCAATGACTGTAGCTTGAGCTGTGAGGATTGCCTGAACGGAGGCAGCTGTAACAGTGAACACAGTGGCTGTGTTTGCTCACCTGGGTGGACCGGCGTTGTCTGTAATGAAAGTGAGTACAGTGCGTTGGAAAGGTGGGGACTTTGTCCTGGTGCCGTGACACTGCAGGTAGGTAGGAAATCGGAATAACCTGTTGTACTTTTAATCTGTAAAGCTCTCTTCTAAGGAGCACAGCTGCCTCACAGGCAGGTCAAAATTTTCTTGCGATGTGGCACATTAAATAGAAGTTGTAAGGGATACTCCAGTATACAGTACGAACCCTCGAACAGCGAGGTCTCTGCCTTCCAGTGCAGCACAGTACAGTACCCCCTCCGAAATATTTGTGTTGGTGTTCACTCCCCTTCACTCTGCTGCTGAGAAGTGCCAAGGTTTCCCTGCCATGCTTTGCTGCACAACTTGCCTCGCTGACTTTCAGAAGTCTGTCCTGGCAGGTGGTGTGACAATCTGGGTGGACGTAGATGCTAAACTTGATTTTTCCTTTATAGCATCCCAAGACGTTGCCTTTTTTTTTCCCTCCTTGTGTTGGTTAACTTGGGCCTGTTGGGTTTTTTTTTTTTTTCCTTATCATTCTTTTTATTGTTAACATAATTTCCTTGAGATGGTTAATTTTTAATGTTGGAAATAGTATTTTTCAGAATTCTCTTCCTAAGTCGTCCAGTGCCCATTGTAATAGCTTTCTACTCTTCTTATTCCTGCCTCCCGGCAGAAGGTCTTTCTGGTTCAGAAGCATGTGTCAAAACCAACTGGAAAGATAGAGTGGCGATTTCTTGATGTACCATGCGCCATTCTTCACCTGCAGTTTGGCAAAACTTGTGTCACTTGTCTGAGACTTCACACAGCAATCTCTGCGTGTTTGAGATGGGTCCCTCCATCTCATGGTGTATGGTGTGATGGCCCATCGTACTCAGAAAGTCTGTGCTGTCACTGATGAGACAAATAGATGATGAAGAATTATCACTTAGCTTCGGTAGACAGCAATCTTCAGGTTCATCACCATCAAGATTGTTTAGGAGGCATCGTCACAAGAGCAGAAATCCAGAAAAAAACAGCAAATGATTGAAACCAACAGTCTGCCCATAATTATTTTGGGAGACTGATTGTGGGTTTGGTCTGTGAACGCTGGGGACAACTGAGAGAATAGGAATGAAGAGGATTAAAATTATAATTTCTAGTCTACCTAAGACAGTTCAGGCTGTCAAGTTGGGATATTCTTACTTTATTCATGGTGCTCTGGTGGTTCAGGAGGAGAGATTATAAAAATTTCAAGATAGGATACAAATGCTTTAGTTCATAAATAATAATAACATTTTTGCTCTATATTTACAATAGATATCCATGCATGTAATCTGGTGGAATTCGCCTCTGGAATTTAAAGAACTTTAATGGGACTGTGTTATTGAGCCAAACCTGCAGTCCGATGAAGTAGGCATTGACAATGATAAATACAATATGTAATCTGTGTGAATTAGCCATAGTGATTGCTTTCATTCTTTTCTCTCGCTTTCTTAATATACAGCACGGTTCATGGGTTTAGGGTAAGCTAAACAGTTGAGAAAACTGGAACTAAATTTCTGTAATAATGTGCAAAAGAAACCAAATGGAAATTGATGTGAAATGTCAAGTTTCTTAATGTACATTGATAAAATGTCGGGTAAGTCAGATGACTCCAGCAACTGTATTTACTCAGCTAGCTCAAGCTGCAAACAGTAGAAGCAAGGCTTCGTTTCACAATTTGTTTTATGCTAGAGCAATGAGGGCTTTAGGAAGGAATCCCATGCTGATGTGGATCCATTTCTGCCGTGATCATCCGGGGAATTTCAGAGAGTATGTTAGAAAAACACGTTATTTTTATAATAGTCTTTGGGAGAAAAAAAAAATGTTTAAAATACTTCTCTCCAAATACTCAAAACTGTGCCCTGATTTTTAAGCTTTGTACTTTGTAGGCAATGTTTTTTGAGCCCCATGCATTTTGCGGAGGGGAGCATGTGCAGGGGAGAATTTGGATACATCACATAGTACTTCACATAAGTAAGCTTGGTTAATTCAGATGTCCTTTTAGAATTACCTAGTAAATATTAGATGGATATGTATTACCTTATATAAAGAGAATATGATTTTGGTTAGAGCCCACTTGACTAAAGAGGCCCTTTCCTTGCTCTGTTTTGACGACCGGAGTCCTTATTTCATTTCACCTCTAGCAGAGGGAAAGGCTTTCTTGGCCCATTCATCTTCCCTGCTTCCTCCGCAGCTTGTTCCCCCGGGACGTACGGCAGAGGCTGCGCCAGCGACTGCAAGTGCCAGAACGGAGGCTCCTGCGACCCTGTCACGGGGCAGTGCCGCTGCCCGCCCGGCGTGCACGGCAGGCTCTGTGAAGATGGTACGGCTCCTCTTCTCCTGCCTGAAACCTCACCGCTTTCCCCGTGTCTACCTAGATGTCCCCTTGTTTCTACCTGGATGTAATTGCGCGTGGTAGACCACCGGTGCCCGAAGGAGAACAGTCTCCATTGCGCGAGACGTACTATAACCCTACGGTTTGCCTTGCAGTGACTTCGTGTAAATAATAAGCAAGACGGAGGGTGAGAAAAAGCAAGGGCCTCGCAAGGACGGGCTGCGCAGAGCCCCGGGTCAGCGAGAAGTCAGCGTGGTCTTTTCTGTAACGCCGACTAAAAGAGAGCTGATCTGGCGTGCGTGTTTTAACACTTAACAGCTGATGCCTTGCTGTCTTTGTGCACTCCAAAGGTTGCCCGAAAGGCCTCTTTGGGAAGAGCTGTAACAAACCCTGCAACTGTGCCAACAGCGGCCATTGCCACAGACTCTACGGAGCCTGCCTGTGTGACCCCGGGCTCTACGGGCGCTTCTGCCATCTTAGTAAGTCCCCATAATTTTTCGGAGCTGTTTATTTCCCTCGTGCACAACATAATGGTCTTGAAAAGATTCCACATCACATACAAAATGAGCGAGGCTTTGGGTTTTGCCATGAGCTGGGAATTGCGGGGGGATGTGACTTCTGACGCGCGCCGGGAAGCCCCAGAACCTTCATTAATCTTTTCCTCTAGCAATTAATCTTTGCCATAAGGACTGAGATTTACTGATGCACAAAGGTGAGGACTACAGGTAGGGTGGGGTTGGGACAGGCAGGTTAACGTTAGGGTTGGTGGTGAGGTTGAAGTCTGGTTGGAGCTAGTTAGTGGCTGTTGATGTGGTTGGAGTGGGAGCTGAGGAGAAAGGGCTGCTTGGGGCAGAATGAGGGTGAAATGTTAAGTGGGACTAAAAAGAATCAAAACAAAAATATTACAAAAGAGATGGTCAAGTTTCTTCGTACTTACAGGTTTTGTTCGTAAAATCTATACAAGATTGAAAAGTAGTTGTGAGGGTTGGTTTTGGGGTTTTTTGTTTTTTTTTCATGAAAGCTTTGGTCTTGGAGTGTATCCAAATATTTTTTCATTCAGAAACTTAACTAAGTTTGCTTTGAAACATTTCTGCTTCTTGCATTCACCACGTATTGCTTGAAATGGAAATTAATTACTTAATAAAAGAATCATGTAAACTATATTTTACACACATTAATAGGCACTGTCATAAGAATGTGGATGTATTTGCTGAAAGTAAAATGAACGTTTTGCTTTTTGCAGCAGTTGCATTCTGCAGCAGTGTGCAATTTCAAATAACTCATGCATAATTACAGAGCTAATGATTCCTTTTCATCTGGCTGCAGCCTGTCCCAGGTGGGCCTTCGGAGCTGGCTGCTCGCAGGAGTGTCAGTGCGTGAAAGAGCACACGCTGGAATGCAACGCGAGGAACGGGACTTGCACCTGCAAGCCTGGTTATCATGGCAAAAAGTGTCAGAAAGGTATGACAGAAAGCCAGATTCCCTATGTCTGCTTGTTCCTTTGTCCTAGCATTACTTCTCTTTCTTCCTCCCATCTGCTTTGTTTCACTGCTGCTGCTACAAATACATCCATATTCTACTAATGATTTTGTGGGTGGTTTTTCATATAGCCAACACCACGAGTGCTATCACAGGGCTTACAGGAACATCAAGGGGAATACAGCTTAAGAATGCAGGAGTTTTAGCCTGATCAAATGACGACAGAAATCTAGAAACCAAATTCTAGTATAGCCCTAAATAATAAAGATCATGGGAGTTTTCACTTTTGTTCTTTCCTTTTTCCGCACAGACAGTAAATAAGTGGCAAAAGCTGGGTTTTATGGCGGCAGGGTTATTTGTAAACAGTTT
>VZTL01020476.1:0-10096 GCA_013400535.1 Scopus umbretta | reverse complement strand
TTTTTTTTTTTTTTTTAGCTTGGGAGTTACTGTGGTGCTGAGAATGATGCTACACAATTTCTTAATTCTTCAAATACAGGGTTTTATTTTAGCATCTGGTAGGTTCTAGCTTTACAAATCAGAGCGGGAGCATTATGTACCAGCTCTTCTATTAGCATTAGTCCTCCCTGTCCACCTGCCAGAGGGAGTGAGGAGCAACCCATCAGCGTCTGCTTACACCCTTCCTGAGTTGTCCTAACAGTGGTGGTGTGGTAACCTGTGCATGAACAGTCTTTTTTTCCTGTAGAGCTGTGCAGCCAAGAGTTGTTCAAATCAAGTGAGTTTTTGGATGGTATTTCAATTTTCATGAGGTCAAGCTAACTGTTGAGCTTGTCCAAGCTAGTCAGACTTGCTGAAGACAGTAGACTTTGCTGTTTGTAAGGAAATGCTGATCCTCTTGTACAGTCTGTGTTTCTTGCATTTACTGTGACTCTGCTGTTGTAAAATATAATGCTTTGTTGGCCCAAACAAAGATAAAGTTAAGTGACTGTGGGGCGTCTTTTCTTTCTTTGTAGCCTGTAAAGTTAAATGAGACTTGTAAATGAGCGCCTTTCAAGACAAGTTAAATAAAACTTGTCCATGTTTTCCATTTTATGGGAACTTAAAGTTTCCTTCTAGATGAGAGGGGCAAGATTAGCAATGGAAAGAAAGAGACTCCCATCCTGGAGTGTTTTTCAGGTTTAGTGGAGGCCAGGAAGGTTTTTAGTGCTGCTGCTCATTTAGTCATCTGCTAAGACTGCAGAGCACCTCATGTATGCCTGTCCTACATCAGCTGGGTCCAACACAACCCATTGTCAAAACTGAAATGGATAGAAAGGAGCAGTGCACCTTTGAGAAATGTTTTTTTATTGCAGGTGTTTGGCATGCAGGGTTTCATTCGTGTATTAAAATGAATCCTGGCAACGTGTGCTTCCTTATGTGGGCCCGCAGAGAGCTATGCAAATAGCTGAAGGAAGCAGGTCTGAGCTAGATGTGACTGTGTTCACCCATGCTTGGGCTTCTTTTAGTCATTTTGCTATTGTTCTATACACGGAGACATTTTAGATGCCTTAATAGCTCTAAGATCATCTGAAGGAAATACTTGTAGATGCTGGCTACAAAATGTCGGAGCTTTTTTCTTCTGCCTCTTACTTATTAATGGCATTTCTTTGTATTCTGTGTTGTCCTTACTTTAAACTGTTAAAGATGACCTAAAGTTTGCTAGGTGGGCTATGGGACTGGTTGTGGGGCTCAGAATCTCAGCACTGTTGATCCTAAGCCACCTGGGTCATCGGTGCCAGAAGATTGGTTTAACTTCCTATGACAAACGTTTTTCCCTTGAGGAGCTGTGTGGTTTTTGTTTCTTTGTTTTCCCCCGTTGGGCTTTGTATGTTGCAGTGTAATGTTAATACTTCATCGGATCACCCATGTGTTGAAGCAGTTGTGTTTGGTTTTTGTTTTTTTTCCCCTCCATTTACATTCCTTGGTATGCACACTAACCCTGGTTTCAGTGGAGCCCCTGTCATTGATTTCAGTAGGAAAAATTTGCTCCGTTTCTTGGATGAGAAGTAAGTTTTGGTGAGCGTTGCAGTAGTACTGCCCTATGGATAGACTGACCCAGTGAAAAGTCAGTGCCTCTGGTGCAGAATGGACAGGGTCTTGGGGAGTGAGGTTTATAAACAGGAATGGTATTTCTGACTGTGTGTGAAATAACTTTGAGGTGATATTTTCACAGCCTAATGTTAAGCAGATCACTTACAAGGCTAGTGTCACCTGTCTGTCCAGATAGTCAGCTGAGAGAATGAAAGGCTCCTCCGGAGCAAAGGTTAGCTCCTGCTCTGAATTGCTGTCTGCTGGAGTCTCTTGCTCTGGCCATTGAATATCGAAAAAGCACAATAACACCAGCTTCCTAACTCTGAGGCAGTGTGGAGTTTTTTTGTGCTTTGTTTCTTTCATCTGTACTTAAATAAACTGTATGAGAGTTCTGTTGCAAAGCATTGTAAATGTAAAAATGTAATTTGAACTTTGAGGGGAATTTTGAGTATAAAAGACAGCAGAGAAATGAAGGAGCGCTTTTTACAGGGCCACTGGCCTAAACCCCATGGCACTAGATCTGCAGCTGGTATCAGATGCCATTGCCAGGAGGAATAAGCAAATCTCTTAGAAGTCTAGGGTAGGCCGCAGTCTTTCCCCACCACTCTTCCTTGCTGTAGCACAGCCTGACTTAGAAGAACCTGCCTGGTGCTAGGGAAGGCATTTGGCAACTCTGGTTGTGTAGCAGGGGAAAGTGTGTGGTGGGGGAACGTGTTTTTTCATCGTGGTGCCCTCGCGCAAGTGGGACCCAGTATGACTTGGCTATGCGTCGTTTACCCATAGGTTTTATTGACCATTGTACGGTCATGGGTTTGCAATTTAAGAACTACAGATCTGGATAACTATAGTAGAGCTAAACTAATGTGTGCTTTACCAACACACAAGAGAACGAAGCTTCAGTTTCCTTGTACGGAGGGAATCGATTTGCTTGTTTAATTTGTAATGGGCCCTTTTCTTGCAGAAACTAATTTAAGCACACGAGATACATGACTGTGAAGCTGTGACTTACCAGCATGACTTATTGCAGTGTGTTCCTCAGCACGTCACTTCCTTAGGGTTCTGCTGTGTATTTTTATTGCACATTTACCCTTTACAGCTGTGCGTGGGTCTGCATGGTGGCTCTTGGGTCATGCACACCCTGCATCGTTTCTCCCTGCTTTGAACGGTCACAGGCTGGCCGCACGATGGATGTGTGTTGTACATCCCTGTGGTATCTGGGGGTCGCTTCTGCCTCCATGTCAGCTACTCTGCTGCGCTGTTTCTGTGCTAGGATACGAAATGGCCCACAAAGAAGTGTACTGTCACAGCTGAGATAGCGGCGGAGGGAACTACTGGGCAGCAGTGAAAGGCAGAGGGGAAGGAAGGGATGGCCGAGAGTGAGAAGTGCCCGTCAGTACTCTGCTAGGAGACATGTCTCTGCGACTGGCACCTGGGGTTTGCGGACTGAGAGTACATTTCAGTACTACCAAATGTCGCCTCCCAGATTTCCTCATATTGTGGCATACACATTTATATGCATGTGAAAGAATTGGGGCCCAAAGAGGTTATGGTATTTAAGCTTGTAGAGCAAGTAGGTGGCAAGATGTAAATCTTCAGGAAGCTGATCCATAATGGATATTCTTTATCAGATGCAACATGCTTTAAGGACAGTTATTAAGGGAAAGTTTGTGGTGACAAGAGTTTGATTAGTCGCTGGAAAATACGAGTTTCTGCATACTCTTCTGTAAATCCTTGTGTTAAGTGATGATTCACAGCCAGGAGAATTTATGCTCCAAGAAATCTGTGGTGCCTTCCTTGAATGTGCAAGTGTGTGAGTTTCTGTAATACAAGCATGCATGTTTCAACGAAGATTCTGCTGAGGACGTAAAATTATTTATCTTTTTTTTTTTATTACCTAGGAATTTTTTTTTTTTCAAGTGAAGAGGTGACCTGCTTTTATAAAATGATTTAAGCCATATTTTAAGCCCTTAATCTTCGGAAAAGAAAGATCACCTATCTTTTCTGATGTTCTTGATTTGTTGCAAAATACTCAGGAACAAAAAATCTAGTGACTATTTAGTTGTGCAAGCACACCATGAGAAGCTGGTTTCAAGCACTGGAGGACCATGTTTAGGAAAAGATCATATAATGTATCTGCTGTTAAAATGCTCTTTCTGTATGTAGACCAAGAGGTTAGGGTATAGGTAAGGTTGAAAGAGAAAAGGGAATAGACGTGTTAGTACTAATTTATTCTGAAAACTTTCTGTTTCTCAGAGGATGAAATACCAGTGTTTGGGAATGGCAGAGATGCAGACCGTTTGTCAATGTAATTGCAAAATTACAAGGCAGCGGAATAAAGGCTACTTAAACTGAGGCTTTTGATCTTAATGATATGTCCTAGTATAACACATAGGAACCATTTCTTTTTTTTTCTTCAATCCAGATTTTTATTAATGCAGTATACCTTTTTTCTTTTTTAGTAGAAAGGTATGGCCGACAACACATAACATTTTATTTTAATCTTAACATGGACTGCTAATTTCATGTTGTCTCTCTTATCCTGGCTTTTCTGTAATATTTTTTCCAGAGTTTGTAGAACAAAATGACTGTGGCCCACTTTTTAAAGACATTTGCCCTCTCAAATTCATTTAGTGTTACTGATCTTTCATCTAAGGTATGAAAAAGAATTCTCAAAGATTGTTACGTTCACGTGGGATTTTTCTTCCTGCTGAAAGGAAGTGATTTTACAGAATTTGTCCTTTAGAATAAGATTTAAAAAAAAACCCCAAAACAAACAAACAAACAAAACCAACCCAAAAAACCCAAACTATAAAAACAAGTTGAATTTTCGTATTTCACAGGTATATTAAGAAAGGAAGTGAACGGAAAAAAAGAACTAACTTAGTATGTTCACATTATATGTAGAATTAGAACCTGCAGGAGCTGCTCTGTTTTTTTTTTTCCTCGATCTGCAAGACTGCACTGTGTTTGTGCTTTCAGACTGTGTTACATTGCCAAGCAGAAATGACTAGTTTCTGCAAAATGTTGCACCTGGATATTTAACGATCAAAGCTTACTGAAGAAGCAGTGCATCTATAATACAGTCATGTAGATAACAGGACCAGATCGGGCCCCATACAATTTACATGGTGAGGTGAAGTGCAGGGATGTATAATTTAATGTAATGGCAATCTTATGTATCTTGCCACAGGTTGTGCTGTTCTAGCTAATGTTTGGGTTTTTTTGTTTTGTGGTTTTTTTTTTTTTTTGTTAATCTTCATTGTTGTATTTTGTGAATTTTATCCTGCAGTATGTTTTCTCTGCAATTGAATTTTGCTAATTTTGCTTTTATAATCTTTGCTAAAATGACCTGCCAAAGAGAGCAAGTTTTGGTTCCGTGCATCCTTCTGGCTGTCAGATACATTGGGAAACTTAAAAAGCTAACACCTAAGAGATTTTTTATGCAAGTGGCTTACATTCTTAAACACAGATGAGGGATTCGCACCCCCCACCCAGGTTAAACAACTAAGTCATTTAATTAGTAGAGTTGTTAATGCCAATGTGAAGTTCCTCTGTGGTGGAAAACTTATTTCTTTCCCTGTGGAAAAGATGGTCTAAACATTTACAGCATCTGTATCTTTCTGGGAGAAGGGATGAGGAGCCACCTATTGTGCTGAGCAGTGTGAAATGAGTGCTTCTTTTGGCTTGAATGTTAGCCTTGACCTTGCTAGTTTCTAGTAGTGACTCTTTTTTTTTTTTTTTACTGCTATCAGAATTTCTTTCTGTCTGAATTTCCTTACTGTTTCAGACATAAAGTAATAAACAAACTTAACGCACATTGAAAACCCCAAGTCCATACTCTTTCATTTTCTTTCTCTTTTCTATTCTGAATACTGTTAAAAAAGCAGTATGTCATCGCAAAAGTGAATCCACTTCTTGCTCTTTGTGGAGTATTTTTTTCAAAGGAACATTAAAATTCACCTTTTTTTCTGTTTTGAGATTGCTATGTTTCAGTTGTTACCCAGGGGATCTTTATGTAAGTCTTCAGCTGAGTATTTAGAGCTTGGTTTCTGTGGTCAAATGAAAAAATGAACGTGTGTAGCCTTTAGCTGTTTTCAAATCATTTCTTCCCTTTAGCAGCTCAGTTCTGCAGTGTTTAATGCTAACTTAACAGCGACCAGACTTCCTGTCATGGCCAGCCAGCGAAACAGGGATGGAATGAACTTCACAGACGTGAGCACCCCGAATGTGATAGATCGAAGTGAGTGTGAGATGTAGGTACTCTAGTACACTTTCCCCAAAGTCCAAGTTTTACATGGCAACGTTTTTGTTTTGTTGCATGGAGTAGAACGTAGACTTTTATGGGCACATATGTAAATCTTATCCTATTCTTATCTCATTTTGTGAAGGTGCCTTTTAATTTTGAATATGAAACCAATAGCCATTTGAGATGTATGTCCCCTTTAATTCAGAGCTCAGACTGGGAAGGGCTGTAATATGGTGTTGCCCTGCTGAGCAGTCCAGTGAGAAGTTACTAATTTAAGGGTAATTTGTTGTTACTATACGTGACAGCTCTGTGTGACCCGATTACTTAAAAACCTGTGGGTTTAAAAGGTGCACTTCTCTAAAGCTTATGTCAGTCACACAGCTAAATCCCCAGAGGGCCCCTTGGAAAGGTAGTCATGTGTGCTTTCTCAAGATGCACCACACCATTTCTCATGTTCCAGCCTTGTAACTGTGCTTTCAGATAATTTTGTAGCTTACCTGTAGCGACTTCCTTGGGCCACTGAATGTCTGAATTTCACTGTTTGTATGAGCTGAATTACTTTCCATGCCACATCTGTACTGTCATGCTGCTTTCATGTGACTTTGTCCTGCTCTGAGAGAAGCCTCACCTTGTTCCCTTTACAGTTGCACAAGATCCGTGTTTCATTGCTGCTCTGAATAAAACAGGCTGTTAAGACATACCTTTGTATAGTTAATCTTTAATTCTGCAGAAGTGAGAACAAAGCCATTGTCCTCACTAACCACCGTGAAGTACATTTGCAAAAGGATACTAAAGGCTTTCTTCATTCGCTGAGCGCTCATTTGCACATAGCCCGCGTTGCATGGGGCAGTTTTTGCCTTTCCAAAATGTAACTTTCTTTGGAATATTTTGTAATGCAAATTGTTGGGGGGGAAAAAAAAAGTGGACTCTGAAAACTGGTTATTAAGTGCAGAATGTTGCTCTATATGTATATATACACACACGAAAATGTGAATATATTTGTATAGAGAATGCCTATCCCGTGTCTTGGTCCACAGCACTTAGGTGGTCAGAGTCCCTTATTTTCCTCTCTGATAAATTGCCAGTAGTTTCCCTTTAGCCTTCTTGAGACTTACTGAAAGTACCTGCTGAAGTAAATAATGCTCATGGCCTGATTTCTGACTCTGTAAGCCTCCTTTGAATCTCTCTGTAGGCTTTTTCTTCTCCACCATTAAAAACGTAACTCTGAGCTCTGATCCAAGCCTCGTTTGTAGCCACAGACGCTTTGAATCGGGAGCCTTATCTTACAAGACTCTGCTGTCCATCATGCCAGTCTCGGCTGAATTTTTACACTGTTTATCAAGACTTTTCTGTCAAGGATACCTTGCTAGGTTGACAGCCTCTAAGGTATTCTGACTTACCCCATTTATATACAGTCCGCCTGACTTGCCAGCCTAAAATTACCTGCCTTGACCGAAGCTGATCTATGGAAACATGCCTTCCTACAGTGAACCTGGGCACTTCCAGCTAACACAAGGTGTTCTGCTGTTGGCATTGGCTCGTTTTAAGCAGGGTCCGTTCCCTAACCCAGTTGTCTGTTTGGGTGCTGAATGGTTGCACTCCCAAGTGGAGGTGGGTGTTGTGTGAGCATGGAGGTGGACAGAGGCAGAATGTTTGCCCTAGAATAGCACAGCTGGTTTGCCCTCTTCTTCCGGAATGAGCAGCACAGTGGTGTTGTGTACAACAATGTAGTGTTTTTTGCAGTTCTCCTGTTCACGTTGTTCTCTGCCTGTGCTTGCCTTATGTCTTGTCTTCTGCTCAGCTTGCGTAGCACCTACTGTAGTGGAATCCAAGTTCTGTTTTACCATCTGCCTCCAAGTGTAACTGAAGGAAAGGTAACACAATTCATACTTATAAGTGTGTGACTAACTGTCATCACTACTGCCAGGTTATTTGAATGGAGATCAGTGGAGATGTCAAGGATCAAAAGTTTATTGTTAAGTTTATGGCAGTAAAGAGCTCTAGCAGGCGCTCTCAAAGGCACTGAGCAATTAATCTGTGCAGTCTTTGGAAAGTAACTATGTAGTAGTGTAATGATCCGTTGAATTAACTGATTTGCCAAACAACACACAACAGCAGGAGCTGAAGTTCAGCAGCTGCAGGCTCTGAACTGCCACGAATACTGCACGTCCAGATCAGAGCCTGAAACAGGATGGTAATTGAAGGTGCCTTGGAGTCCGGCCTTGTTAAAGAGCCACTTGGGGGAGTTGTCAGAATCAATAGGTGACTGATGAGGCTGACAAGGAGATCCTTTTAACCTGTGGAAATAACCGCATAAAACAATGGGTGAAATGTAAACTAGGAGGGTTTTTGGAGTGGCACTAGGCTTCTGAACTGTTTGGCTGGGGACCCAGTGCGTTGGGAGTGCCCTTGTCTTGCTGGGTGTGAGTCAACTTCTCTACAGGGCATACTTTGATTTATGTTTCCTGGGGAAATGCATTAATCTTCTTGCAGTATTTTATGGAAATCGCACCTGCAAGCATATTGGATTTGATCTGACACTGCAAGCTGCATATGTCCAGGTCTGCTTTTTTCAGGTGTATCAGGCCCCAGGAATATCTGTCTGTGAAGCCAGGTCAGGATATGGCTCTGCAATTTGCATGTGGGATTGAGAAGGAGGAAGGCTTCAGTACTTCAAGGCAGAAAGAAGACAGAGTGTCCAAGGTGCTGTGCTTGTAGTTCTGGCACAGGCATGAAGTTACATTTTAATTGTTCAGTGACAGATTGTGCTATAAAAAGTTCACAGCAATGTCGTAACAACTAAGTTGGTACGGTTGATTTACTAATCTGAGTCTGAAACATGTTGCAGCTTTTCCTGGACTGTTCCTTTCTTGGTTCAGTTGGGATCAGACGTTCTGGACTTAGTGGACATCGTGTGGAGGGTGCCGGGCGACTCCAGACTAACTGGGGATAGAGTGGAGCTTAGGGAGAGACCAAAATTTTGCTTGCTGTGCATGTCTTTCTTTTCCCCCCCTCTGATTTTCTGCCTTGGCTTTTCCTTTCAATAATACAGAATAATACATCCTAAATGACACTATAAAATGTCATTAAAGTATATGCAGGTAGTTTCTGTTCATTTTCTGAAGCTATAACATGATCTTTCTTTCTGTAAAAATCTAAAGAATGTTTAATAAAACTTGTATTTTGCACATCTATTTCATATATTATTTAAGTAAACATAGTGATATCTTGCCAGAATTTTGTAGGACATATATAGTATGTTGCCTGAAAAGTACAGGAATATGGAATTCTGAATTTGAGGGGTTTTTACATAAGTATTTTCCCCCTCCTGCCTCCATTTTGTTCTCTTGCTGAACCACTCCCTGTTTACTGAATGTTTAGCAATTAGGGTAATTAATCTCTTTTTCAAAGACCAGTCGGCGAAACAATAATACGGTTACCAGTGTGAAACTGGTGCACACAAAAATGCTTGTGCCTGTATGTATATACACACGCGTTCATGCAGGAGAACGGGATGGTAGGGTTGAAAGGTTGTAATGCAAGGAAAAGAACTGTAGTGAGTCTGTGTAACTGAGGGGAGACATTGAGTAAGTTTGTCTGTTTGTTTCAGAGGTCAGTATGAGGTAAGAGCCACTTGAAATGACAACAGCAATGCAAGTTGTGAAATCCGTTTTATCGCTGCTTATAGTTTATACTTCTAGGGGGTCTTTGTGGTGTGGTGTTCCTTTGTGTGGATTTGTAGGAGTCTGAAATGAAAGATGTGCTTCACTTTGAAGTTAAAACTGTGTTTTTCAGCAGGGGTTTGCTGGGTGAAGGGAAAGCAGAAGAGGTGACTGGGGTTGCTCTTGCCCAGGATTGGAATGAGCCAGCATGGTGTGCAGTCCCACACCGTTCATTACAGCCGTGCAACCTCCTTCCATCTCCATTTGGGTACTTTCTGTCTCTGCATCCTGATTCTTCTCTGCTGATATTAATGTGAATTGGTGGGCTTAGACCATCTTTTTTCAGATGGTGGCATTTTGGGATGGATATTCGGATACACTGCTAGGGAAGTGTGACTCTGCATGGTAAGGGGATCAGAGTCATCAGTAGGAGCTTTTGGTTGCTGGTCATTTATGGTCATCGTGAATTTATTTTAGAAGTTTGCATCTAAATTTAGGGGCCTTGGGCAATCAGATATACAGATCTTACGAGATGTTTGCATGGTTTGAGAGGGTGGCTGAGACACGGAGGTTGAGA
>VZTL01020474.1:10290-31410 GCA_013400535.1 Scopus umbretta | reverse complement strand
AAAGAAGATGGAGAGTCCCTTTTGAGAAGGAGACACATGGAGAAGACAAGGGGTAATGGGTAGANAAGGAGACACATGGAGAAGACAAGGGGTAATGGGTAGAGATTAGTCCTGAGGAGATTCTGGTTGGACACAGGAAATTTTTTCACAAAGAGAACAAGCATCCATTGGAATAATCTCCCCAGGGAAGTGGTGGATTCGCCAACATTTGATGCTTTCAAGATGTGGCTGGTCAGGGTGCTGGGCCATCTTGTCTAGGCAGTTCTTTTGCCAGGAAAGGTTGGACCAGATGATCCTTGATGTCCCTTCCAACTTGGTGTTCTATGATTCTGTTATTTAGTTCCATGGCTTCTTTCCTTGATTGTCCATAGCAGCAAATAGTGCCATCACTGATGGTAGAGTTTGTCATGGTAGTATCTTTTCACAAATAACTGATTTGAAACTGCAATGTATTCCACACAGTTACAGTGGTATTATCAGCAACAGCTGTCATGTTCTATGCTCAAATTCAGGCTTTGGTACAAAAAACTGTGGGTCCCTGTAGCAGATTTCTGTCCCCAGCCTCTGCCTGGACTCTCTAGACCTGATTTACGTGTCTGAGACTCTGTAATAGAGTCACTCTGGGAATTTTTTAACCGGTAGCTATGGAACAGTAAAAGTCAGGTTAGAAAGTTAAGGGCAGTACATCCGATTATTGTAAAGTAAAACATATACTCCAGATGTTTGTTAGGTAATTTTGAAAATGTAATTTAAATTGGTATTATTATTTTGATTGTTAACATTAGGATCTGCAAGTTTATGAACTACTCTGTGCTACAAAATGGAGACTGGTGCACACTAAACTGTAATCTGCTCATTCATCATAAAGCTTCTGCTAGAGACCCATTTAATTTCCAAACGGAAGAATTCATTATCTCTCTCCAGAGAAATTAATTTTTCTTAAGTGTTATTGTGTGCAGTGAGCTATCGGAGAGCATTCTACAGCAAGCAAGCAAGGAAGCAGCTGTCTCTAGCATGCAGCTACGGCGCTAATGAATAAAAATTTTCCATGGGCAATACAAAAGTACAAGGAATTATCTTTGTGGCACAAGAGTCAATATGAGTTCAATGCATTGGCCTGCCAGAGTTTTGCTGTGTAACCTACAGTGGGAGACATTGGTTTTCCAGCCCAGGATTTTGTTTTCTGTCTAACACCATTCAGTGTAATTTGCATCAAGTTCATGCTTAAAAGCATATTGCCTAGTTGTGGGCAGTCTGATGTCCCAGTGAGTTTGTTTCAATGGGATGCAAGTGACCTGTGTAGTCACAGCCTTAGTGCTGGGCCCTCTGTAGGCAGTGTTAGTTCTTTTAATTCAGACCTTCTGCTTAAAATGGCCTGACACCAAATAAATCTGACTCTTCCAAAAACACATATGGACTCTAATGTATGTTTCCTCATGAATTTTGGCAGTGCAGCACACTTTGGGGGTGTGCCCTTAAAGCGGAATCACAGAAAGTGAAATGTTTCTCTGGAATAGATTTCTAATAACCCCTCAAGCACTCCTGCCCTTCAACTACCAACACAAAACTGTGGATGGTGTTGGAAATGACAGGACAAAAGCTTTCTGCGTCCCTGTCATACGGACAGATGCCAGGATTGAAGTTACCAATTATACTGTTCAAAATACCTGTTTTCTGTGAATGAGGTACAGGGGATAATTCATTTAGTAAGGCTGACAGGCACAGTCAGTTGGCTGCTCTGTACACTACCGTCCAGTGCAAGAATAAACTGCAGATGTTTCGGACGGCTATGTCAGGATACTTACTTTGGGTTAGGGTTTGCGGATGTCATGTGTTTCGCGAAAGCTGTATCTCTGCCTTAGGGGAAGGAGGGAAGAGGTACATGGCCCAAACACTGAGAAGCATGTCGTGTATGTTACTAATGCGTCCTGACCTGTGGACGCTCTGTCCCTTTTGGTGCTCTTAGTAGTAGTGAACTGTTTCTGTGATGCAGTTCTGAGAACAGTCATTTGTGATTGGTAGGTTGAAGTTCAACTGCCACATGATTTTCTTCATCTTGTAGAAATGTCCCCATAAGAGGGGAGTCTTCTATAGCACTTACTGTTTCAACAGCATAGAGTGTTATTATCCGTCAGGGCAGCACCCAGGAAGCGGAGGTATGTTTGTGCATGCAAAATCAAGTTCTTGCTTCCCTATTGGGCTTACCAAAGGGGATTTTTGATGACAAATTGGTCCAAATGTTTCACCTCTCTGAACTGTTTTAAATCCTCTTTAAAAGATGTGTAGGGATTTATGTTGGGTGCTGGTTTGTGTTGTCTTTAAAGCAATAGCACTAAGGCTGTCAGTTTTGAACTTTGCAGGTCTCAAGAAATGGATGAGGTTGGCTAGTTTATCTAAACACAGTGCTTACAGCTGTGTTTCACTGGATGCACTCGATGGCAGACGCGTACATGACAGGCCGATTTTTCATTTTCATAGGGTAATAACTGATTACATTTTCTCTTGGCTATGGTTCAGCTAAAGTTGCATTGTCCTGTGTGGTGTTTCCTCATCTCATTTCTGATCTCAGCTGCTAAGTCATTACTTTGGAAACCAACTCTCTCAGGTTTGGTTTGGGTTTGGGTTTTTTTTGAGGGGGGAAGGCGGGCAGGGATGTTTGGGTTTTTTGGGTTTTTTTCTTGTCAGGGCATGCGTATGTCGGGGAGAAATGAAGCAATGCTGATTTTCACTTGTTATTACTAATAGAGAAGTTTTCTGCAATTTTAGGATTCCATTTCAGGATCTTCTTTCCTTCTCCCCACTTTTTCCAGCTGGGCTTTATCATGGTGCTTAGTAGGAATTTCTCATTATGCATAATGAGCACAGCAGGATAAGCAGTGTGCAGTTTGTTTTTTAAGTTGCAGAAGTTGGCTGTACTCTAGAACGCATGGATCTCTGCCCTCTAGACCCAGCACAAATTTGAATCTGCAATATTTAAGAAGTTAAAATAAAATGTGATTGGTTGATAGCTCAGCAATTTACATCTCTTGTGTTTTATTTGTCTAGGGAGACAGCAGCAGCTGGAAGCTGAGCACCAGTATGTGGAGGCTGATCAAGACCTTCACAAAAGGACGGAGCGTTCTGTGCAGCCGCCTGCAGAAAGACCTGGGGAGAGGCGAATGGCAGAAATGAAGAAACTGTATGGTGCTGAAGCTGCCAAAATCCAGGCAATGGAGGCTGCCATGCAGCTTATCTTTGATAGAAACTGTGACAAAAAGCAGCCCAAATACTGGCCCATTATTCCCCTTAAGCTGTGAGTACCTTGTCTGCGCTCTGACCTGGCACAGAGCTGCAGGGATGGGTGCCTCAGTCAGACTGTGCTGCTGAAAGAGCAGACTGCAAATTTTGGTTTTGGTTGGGCTTTAGGGCAGAGGCCAACAAGAGCAGCGTGTTTCATTGCCCTGTATTATTTTTACGCTGTCTGTCAGAGGTGGTCACAGTCCATTCTACCTACATACAGTTGTCAAGTAGTAATAGGAAGGAGGGTAATATCAAACCTGTCTAAAGCCATAGTTTCCACTTATTTGATAACCACTTGCCTTGACCATGCTTGCAAGAAACTTAGCAATGACTATACTCAGTGAACTGGGAAAACTTAAAGCAATGCAAAAAAAAAAGAAAGACTATACGAATTGTCTGCTCTCCTAATTTAGGAAATTGAGTAGTGCCATTTTTCCGTCTTATTTAACATAGTAGCATTTGGATCCTGTTTAATACAGCACAGCTTGAAGTGTTATGTCTGCTAATCTTGGACTTTTTTGAGAACCGGGAGCCTGCTGGCCAAGATATAATATATCAAATTACTGTAGCCCAGCCATTTCAATTCTTTTTCAAAGGTTTATAATAAAGCAGGAAGTTTTTCTTCCAGACTGATACTTGTCTGGCAGGAGTTTGACTCTAAAGCAAAATTATATAGAAAAATGTTTTAATTAAGGGGGTGGAGGGAGTTGGGGAGAAGCCTGATGTGGCCCTGCCTGTTAGAGATCTGTTTAGCAGAAGAGAAACTTAAGAGGACAAAGCACTCTTGGGGCTAGTGCCTGCAGTGATTTTTACCATTCTAATAAAAATCATCTAATTGGTTTGAAGCTTTAAAGAAGACGTGTTAGTCTGACAGACTGTAAGGGTACATCTGTACGCAGTATATGGAGGTCTATATGTCGCCCTGAGGGCTATATTTATTTTAGGTACAGCTTTCCAATGCCTGCCTGCATATTACAGGCACAAAGCTTAAACATAGGCAAGTTAGATGTGCTTCTGTGTGTACTCATCCATCTGCAGGGGCTGTTTGGCTCCACTTCTGTCACTCTTTACTTCTGGTCAGTTGTGCTTGCCCCACTAACAGCTGAAGGTGGAGCGAGGCACACAAGTGGTCTGTGTAAGAGAGGCAGAACTGGCCCCTCAATACTGGTGACTCCTTAGAAAATGGTACCCTGAACACTTCCAAGGGCTTTCTGTGAAGCACTGCTGCTCTGTATCAATGTGCGCTGAAGGGCTGTAGTTTGTATTAAGCAGCATTTCCATGCCACAGCAAAGGAACCTTCTGCTGTTTTAATTGTGACAAACACTCATGTGCCTTCCTGGCAACAGAGGAAGGTCACAGCTAGAATTCCGACTTCGGTTCGTGCCCACTGTGTCTGGTGTACCTCTGTAGCATGTGTAGTTTGTAATACATACCAGCGGTCGCTGTGCCCTCTGCAGCAGCCAGCTGCACCAAAGCAAGTCTGTGGTGCAGTTTGGAACATCTTTGGTTTTACTCGTAGTTACTATGTTTTTTCAAAGCAGCATTTTCATTTCAGTTCCACCTCCTTCACTTTTAGATATGATGAGATGGAATTAAATTGAACACTGAAATTAAAAGCCTCTAGTCTCCAAGACTTACTACTGGTGTGATTAATCTTGTCTGTGAGACAGGAGAGGGAAAAGGGTTATGAACAGTCCTGCTGTTTGTCTTCACTCTTGGTTTTGGTGGGTTTTGTCAGAAATTCAGTGTTTTGTTTGGGTTTCCTTTTGTTAACCAAATAAATTCTCTTCATAACACCTTGGAATTTATTTTTATTTTTTTATAAACAAACTTCTATACTTCAGCACTCCAGTTCTTAGATGCTAAAGCTTTCTTTTAGCTGCTGTCTTGTTTAAGGAAGGTTGAACTTAGAGCAAGGACAGTTTTAACATATTGAGAAGCATGAAGAGTGTTGACAGGACTTTCACAGGAATGCCAGTCAATACCACACACGCATGGGATGGTACAAAATGAATGGGAGGGCTGTTGCATCTGCTGGGGGAAAACCCTTTTCCAGATTAATGTGCATAGATCTCTCTGTGCTATTTGAAATGTTCCCACTGTGGTGATGGTGTCTTCCCTGCATGGTTCAGTACAAAAGAAAGAAACAATGGGTAGGACTGGGCTGTTTTGACTTTTCAACCCAATTCCCAGTTCTTGCTGTGGTTTTTTTCTGCATCCAACTGGTTCTTCTAGCAGAAGCAGAAATTCTGGTCTCCAAAAGTATTTGTAGAGACCTCATACAAGACGTACATTGAATTCCTCTCCTACTTCAGATGAAACATAGGAGAAATTTCTTTGCCCTGGGTTCTTTTAACTATTTCTAAGAGGCTTTAATCTGCTTTGTGAGGTTGGAAGTAGAGACAAATGGATTAAATGTTCCCTAGGAACTATGTGTTAAGGTCTGAAAGGGAGGAATACACTACTGCAGACGTAAGAGTTGCTGCCAAATAATCTCTTTACTGCTCCTGAATTTCAGGGGATGGGCTGTTGCTGGTAATTGGCCAGATGTCCCGTTTTGCTGGTAGTTCAGTGGAGCTTGGGAGATTTTGTGTTGCAGTTCTTTTACTCCATCTCCCGTGTCATTTTACATTTCTAAGAAATAATCCCGCGTAAAAACATGTGATCATGGAAGCAATGCAACTGCAACTCAAAAATGCCTGTTCAGTCAGAATGTCTGTAACATTCGCCTTTCTTTCACATACATATTATGCTGCAATCCTCAATCATGGGACCATGTATACTTTTTTTCCCCCCCCAAATACAATGTTATGCCTGTGATGCTGCAGACTTGATTCTTTCTTGTTCAGAACATGGCACCATTGCTTTCAGTTATGTCAACTGCTTGTACAGTCCTGCCCGGGGGGAATTCTTCACTTGCTGGTGGTGGTGTTTTTTATGAGCTTTTCCCAGCTCCAGTAGAAGGAATTAGACCCTGAAGTCACGTGTACAAGTTGTCATACAAACAATTAGACTTAATTGTAGAAACTGGTTTCCTCATTTGCTCCATGCAAGTACGCAAACCAGCCTCATCTTCAGAAGAAGAGTTTGCAATTGGTTGAAGACACTTTGAAGACTGGAGAAAAATGGTAATAGGTCTTTCCTACTGAAAGCATTCTTAAATTAAAAAACCCCTTTCTGGCACAGTATAAATTTAACATACAAATGAAGCTATGACCTCTATGTTTCCTACTGAAAGAAAAACTGCTTACTCTTATGCACTGGTGACATTGTCAAGAACACTCGTCCTTTTAGAATTATTTCCCCATAAAGCAGCTGACAATTTAGTGTGCCTGTGTATACAGGCAAACTGAGAAGAGATTAAACAATTTTGATGAGTATAACTTTTCTTTTAATCAACCTTATTGGTAAGTATTCATCCTTTTTGATGGCAGTCTTGTGTAATGGCTAGCTGCAAACATCTTGTACTTAGAAGAAGCTTTAATAAAAGCAACCTAAATTTCCGTAAAAGCCTTTGTGAAGGATAAACACATATATAATCCGTATAGATTTGATCACTCTTTTTTTTTTTTTATTCTATGCTAAAGCTTCTCTCTCAGTCATTGTATGAAATGTATTTCAAATACTGGCATCTTCATCTCTTGTTGCATTAATAGGGGTTCAATTCTTTGAATAGAAATTGAGAAAAGCGAGACACTTTGATTCAGCTGCTTAAATTTGGACTTTTAAGTATGATTTTTGGCATGTTGGTCTAAATATTTTGGCTGGAAGAATTACAGAGGGGCCAAGACTATTACCCAAAATGTGAAATACAGTCTGTCAAAAGAAAACATCCAGAACACTGTTTTCCTTCTGATTTCTTAAAAGTGTAAGTTACTGGGGGAATATCCTATTTGATAATAATACGTTCATGCTGTGGCAAAATTCTGTCTTCATGTTCCTGTGCTAATTCATTAACCGTCTACCCTAACCTGCTCGGTTGTCTTCTGTGGTCCTGTCTGGATAGTCTGAAGGAAAGAAATTCTCATAGGCTTTCCCCTAGGTAGAACAACAGCCTGTGAGGGAGTCTCAGCTGTTCCTGAAGGGTGGTTACAGCTAGAGTATGAAGTTCAAGGCCTCACATCCCTTTGTATATTCTCACATAGCTGGAATTGTTGAGCTGGTACCGAGAGGCACGTGCAGTGGCGCTCTTGGGAGATGATGGACCGTGACATTGCTTTTTGGGTATTCTCTTGGAGACCTGGCTGTTGTAGCAGAAGAATTGCTTGGACTCAATCCATTCTTTGAAGTAGGCGAGTGCATGTGCATCAGCCTCAACTATTAATTTCAGCAGGGCAGGAGCAGCGCAGAAGTCTTGCTTGACCAAAAGTGGAGAAAGACTTGCTCGTCTTGAGCTTTGAGTGTATAATCAAGATTCTCTGTGGATGGATTCTGTTACTTACACAATCACAGAAGGAATTTTTTCCCCTTTAATCATGAATCATTTTCTTCTAAGAAAGCGAGCAAACAGAGTAAGTGAGAACTTACATAGTTTTTGAGAATAGTTTTCAGCCTGATGATGCCAATACCACTGCTGGTTTCCTAAACTACACTGAGATCTTTTGCCTACAGAGCCTTTTGAAAAGCCAAAATACACAAAACTGCTATCCCCCTGACTGTTGTTTACAGCCGTCCCAAAGAATGGGAGGGACGGGGAGGAAGGGATGAGACAAGTGGAAAGGATTGGTAGGGATTCTTTCCAAATAAAGTTCAGAGTGGTCCTCCTTAATTTTTAGACTTTGTTTTAAATAAGAGCAACAGCTTTCCAAAATCTGGACTCAATAAAAATGTGAGGCAAAAGTCTATCAGGGACTCTTAAAAATTGAGTTAATCCACTGTCTTGGGATGTCCCTAGGCTGCACCTTACTGGAAGCCAGTCGGGGATAGCAAAATACTGATTACATGGACTTTTCTTGTACTGTCCTCTAGACAGCTGCCATGGGGTGATGGCATAGGAAGCCAGCTAGACCTCTGATCTGTTTATAGCAATTTTTAGACTCTTTCCAAGTGCTTATACTGAAGACCAAGATTGAAATATCAGTCCTGAGGTTCAGCTTTCAGCTATCCTGTGCATCCTTTTTCCTAGGTACAGAAATCACCCCCGTGGCTCAGCTCCACCAAAGGTCACTGCCATTGAGATCTGCCAGGAGCTCGTAATTGTGTGATCACTCCCTAGCTGCACGTCAAAAGGGGTCGAGCTGGAAGAGCCCTACTGCTAAGCTGTTTAATGTAACCCAGTTTATTTGTAGTGAAAAAGATTAAGGGAACCACATGCTTGAGCAACTGGATGAGCCGATCTATGGAGGTGGCAAACTCCACAGGGGTGAGCATTCATAAGGCAATATTGCTGCTGGTAGAAGAGAACGTGTGAGCACATTTTTTTAGTACTCGGAGCCTTCAAGGGTTTTTCTTGCTTTTGTGTAAAAACAATCCCTTTGGATTTCTTTCATCAGGCATGTTACCCAGCTTTCACTACTATGAAACATCTAAAAAGAGCATGTGCTTATTTTTCTTGATGAACACAGAAGATAATGCTGGTTTTGGGCAAACCCACGGAAGGGTTTAGCCCAAGATTTCTAATGATTTTCTTCATTGCTATTTTCTGTGTAAAAGTTAGTGGCTGAGTTTGCAGATTTGTAGACGCTGTGCCAAGAAGCATACTTGCAAAATTCAGGTCCGTACCCTTTGCTTTGGTGTGAGCTGTTGCAGGAATCTCAGTCAGCCCTTTTGGTCTAGACATCCTCCAGCATCCAGCAAGAAACAGTCCGTGCCTGGTATTTCATTCATTTTGATTCTCACATAGCTATGTCTTATTCTCATCCTTTGCACTGGACAGGAAAAGATCTCCTGGGTCATCATGTCTAGTTTTTGCTACCTCCGGCAACCACATTGTCTAATCCGTTTCAGAAGCTAATTAGGCTCCACTTTAAAACAAATTCCATTTCCTGTCACCCCCACTTCTGCTAGTTAATACTGCATGGCTCACTTCTTATGTGGAAGGCATAATAAATTACCAAGACGGCCACAAGTTTCAGTTGTCCTTTGTTAGAGGGGTCCAAAAAACTAAACGCAGGTACAGATTATGTATCTTGGGTTTGGTTGTTTTTTTTTTTCATTAATTACGGTACAGTAATATCCTCCCCTGGCACAGAAGGAAAGGAGTTACTGTTGTGACAGAAATGCTTGAAGTATGTTTTTACTTAAGAAATAATTCATCAAAGGCCACACTTCTGGTCTGTAGCATATTGCATGAAGTGGTTGAGTAACACCAAAGGCTCCCATCCCACTATTCTCCTTTCATGCAAAGTGGCGAGGTTGAGCTAAAACTTCAGCCAGTTATACTGCAATGCACTTGAAACACAGAAGTTTGATGAGTTGTTGAATATAAATCTGAAACGGACTGTAAGCCAAAAGCAATCAAAAAAAAACCAATAGGCATTACATAATTATTACATCTGGGAAGAGAGTAATATTCATGACTTTAAGAATTTTCTATATATCTGTTTGAATTTAGGATTTCCAGTAATGCCAGATCACCCTGCGCTAGAGACAAGAAAGTATTTGTTGCTCTGAGTCTTCCTGAGCATAACACGACGTCGTCATTTCTACTGCTCTGCCACTGGTACTGCTGTGTCTCAGCAGTGCCGCGGCTGGTTTCTGGTCCTGTTTTGGTGTTGCCGCCCTGGGTGTTCCAGGGGCACACATGACGTCCTTCCTTGGCACCTCCTCTGAGAAGCCCTGCAGCTGAGCAGCACTCAACGGTGGCTGTTTTTATCGTTATATATTGGTTCTCTGGTCTTTGTTATGTTGTCTTCTTTTGACGGTCTTTGTTATCTTTTTGCGCTGGCTGTTGAACTCGGAATACGCAAGCTGTTCTGCCCATTTTGAGGCTTGCCCTTGCTCTGAAAGCCATGATGCTCAGTGCGTGATGTGTGTGACATGACCGGGTGCCATGGCAACAGGCCGTGATATCATAAATGCCAGATGATGAATTCATTTCAGGAGCACACCAGAAAGAACAGCTGCACTGTGCTAGAGAAAGTCCTTACTCCAGAACTGCCCTCCTCTACCAGCAAAGAAAATAAGAGAAAATGACTGACAAAATAAATGCTCGGTGCTCCCTCCTTTGCTTGTTCTGTTGAGCAGATCCCTCTTCAGGTCATGTACAGCTCCCGTGTGAGAACATAAACATGTATCTCTGGGGTGCAAAACTGCTTCTATAGAGTACTTTTGAAGAGATCAGCTATTTGGCCTTCCCAAGTGTGTTTTACTATGCAGACTTGCTCTAGGAAGATGTCCTATACTTTCCCTGTCAACAGCAGTTAAATCTTGTTTGGAAGGGGGAAAAGAGCTGCCTTGCTGTAGTCATTTCCCTTCAATAGCTCTTTTAGCCTAGCAGTGTTACTTGCGTTATTCAAGTCTCGCAAAATGAAACCTGTTTCTACAGCATGGCTACGGCTAAAGCTTGTTCGTGGTAAATACGTGGATAATAAACTGCACTAGTGGCTTTGTGGGAATTGTCATTCCAGGCATAGCCTGCAGTGCAGTAGTCCCCCATCAGCGCAACAGAATCGTTTACTTCAGTCCAAGAAGATACCACATCCTACTGGAATAAAACATACCAACAATCTGTATTGTTGAAACTTTAAAATACCCTATTAAAAACCAGTAATTGAACAAATTTGTTTAGCTAGTTTAACTTTCTTCATGCCAGGCTTTTGAAGCATGAAATGATATAAAACAGCTATAATGCTGGAAAAAATCGACAGAATCTCAAGTATAATGCAGTTAGTTTTTGGGTTTTTTTTCTAATAGGGTGCCCAAAATTATAATTAGGAAGAAAAAAGTGTTGAAAAAAATTATGTTGGGTTTGTTGATTTTCCAACATTATTTTCATTTCCTCGTTTCCAGAAATAAAACTTGAGAATTATTTTGTACTTCTTAACCAAGCAACCTTAAAAATGTTGAATGGCTTAGCAGTTGCGCTTTGCAGGGTTTGAAATAACATCTGAATGCATACCGAATGTAGGAAAAACGCCTACACTGCCTCTCCCACCGCTGCCATCCTCACAAAGTTACCTGGAATTAAATGGATATGCATTGTGATGCATTTTTATGGCAACGTCCGTCGTACCTTAGGTCTCCAAGGATCCGGCTGAGCATTTTCTAGGGTTTCTCCTACCTCAGTTGTTTTCAGTCCACCTGTGCTCTCTTCTCGCTCCCTCATCTTCTGTTTTCACAAAGTCTCCTACCTAGTTTGTATCCCTCCAACCCAACACACGTTCTTCTGCAGCCTGATTCTGCTCTCTTCTCTCTCAGCTCCCACACTCCTGTCCGCCTCACACACGTAGGGCACAAAATGTTGCCCAGCCACTCAGCAACCAGCAAAGCAAATGAAAAGGACTCATCTAGATGGCCAGAAAACGGTCAGTGCCTCTGGCACCATAAACGCTGAAAGCCGAAAGTGCCGAGACCCTTCCCACAGTGGTGTCCCTGACCTGGCGGGGGCTGAGGGAAGATGACTCTCTCCTCTTTTCCTAATTAAACCACAAAACTTCCTTGCTGCTGTACAAGGGAAGGCTGTCACTGCTAGTTCATCTCTCCCCACTCCGGGTAGACTCCAGTCAACCTCCCAGAGTAAACATCCCCCCACTTGTCTTAACTACTGACCAAAGCCCTTCTGAAGTCGCAGTGCAGTGAAACCACCACAATCCTGTTGAGCACCAGGGGAAGCTTTTGTAAAACTTTCCCCTAGTGGGAGGAACAATTACTGGATACAGAGCCTGGGCTTCACAATCCATCTGTTTAATTTATAGTGTGTCTCAATAGTACATCTTTGTCAATTCCATCTCTCCAATGCCAAGGCGTAACTGTAATTTAGGAGCTCAGCCATTTGAAAGACCAGCCGGGCAACCATGATCTATTCCCACCCAGTAGATGAGGATGTTGCTAAGGCAGTTTCTCAATTTAAGAATGATTTTATCTCTTTTTCTCTCTTTTCAGCCTTCTTTGCCAGCTGGCATCCTGTTTTCTACTTTTCCAGCGGGCATTGCTTCAGCTCAGCATGATCCTTCGGAGGGGGAGCAGTAGCCTATTTAGAGCTTAAAACACATAGAGATTTACTGGCTGGAACCCCAGAGAACAACCTAGCAAGAGGCTGATGAGGGCGCTTAGCCAGATCATCTCCAATACACTACCATTCAAAGAACCTGATATGCATGTTGAGTAAACATCAAATATGCAAAACCCAGCACATGTAACATGCAGATAGTAGCATAAGGTAATGGGCCCTGTCTCCAAATAAATAATGGCACTCTCATAACCACAGGCAGTTCCAGTATTTTCTGTTCACTTTCGATGTCCTCTGAACGGGTCGTATCTATAACACAGTAAGACTCCCACCGCCTCCAGCAGGACTAGGATTTAGTGTTAAACCCTGGCTAAAATGAGGAGAAGAAATTTCTCTTGCACACCAACAGGCAAAAACTCTAGAATACATGCGATCCAGGAAGCGACGATATACAGGCGTTGATAATTTCATTTGCATATAAAATAATAACAACAAGAACAGAAGCTGAATTAGCCCATATATACAGAAACCCTGGGTGTTCAGGATTGGTTCCTCATTATTCTCTTGTCATATAAAGCGATTCATTCTGCAGCTGCCTTTCTCTCTTACAAACCCAATTCAATCAAGAGAACCGAAACATCATTAGCAAACCCACTGATTTATCCACCAGTAAAGTGCTGATACAAGCTTCTATTCCTGCTGCTAATAAATCCTCTACATAGCAGTGTTTGCGCTCTCTAGGGATCGCCCATTATTCTAATGGCTACAGGTTTCTCACTTCACCACTGGAATTTTTAAGCCTGAAAACCTGTAATAGTAGGGTCCAAAGCCTGGGGCCGGAGGGTGGGGGGGGTGTCATAGGAAAGAAAGAAGGACACAAGCCCTGAACGCGTACCCAGTTGCAGCAGAGATGTGGCTACATGGAACTGCAGGTGAAGCAGCAGTTGGCGCCTTAAAAATTGCTGTAATAAGACCTTCTTTTTTTTTTCCCTTTCTGAAACACAACCCTTGTCTCCTGTTTTGTTCTTCATGTCCTCTCCCCGTTTCCCTCAGTGGGCTTACCTCCAGAGCCTTGCCTCCCTCTCCATACCTTTCCCTGGCTCCTGCTTGGTTTGTTGCCTTAATTGCCAGCCTGCCGGGCTCATTTACCTCTGCTCCAGCCTCTCTTCTCCTACAGAAATGCAGCAGCTCTGAAAACCCCTGCTAGGTGTTGTCTCCTGGTCCTCCTGCACATCATGTACCACCAGGGTTCTGGCGCAGTCACCTCCGAGCTCATCACAGCATCATCCCGTTGCTGCCTTCATATGCGTGAGCCCTTACACGCTATTTCAAGGCCTGGGCACACACTTCTGCCTCCTATTCAAGGAAGGCCCAGGGGCTGCTAGAAATGCCATTGCCTTTTGGGAATAACTTCCCAAGCTGCAGTTTACCTAACTTCTTTAACAGTCCTGGGTCCTGGGCCATTTTGTCTGCCAGGTTCATGTTTGGTTTGCCTGTGGCCCTTTCATCTTTTAAACAAAAGGAAGTTATTTCCTTGGAATATGGGAGGCCAGAATTAACGTTCTGGGCTATCTGGCAGCTAAGAAACACTCAAGTTTGGCCTGAACTTAATTCTTAAAAAAAAAAAAAGTACAAAAAGTAAGAATCCAAATCCACCTATGTCAGTAGCCCATGTTTAATACAGCTTTAATAAAAACTTTTATTACCTTCCTCTCTTGAAACGGTATTATTTTCCTACTTGCTGAACATGATAGCCAAGATAACAAGAATCGGGTAACGAGAGTCTTAAAAAAATAAAAAGATCTTTGTTTTAAAAATACAAGCTCTCCGATCTATCTTATGTATGCTATAAATGAAAGATAAAATGATTACTAATGTAAAATACTTGACACTTTCATTTTTTTTACTTTTACATCTCTCCTAATTGGAGAATGAATCTATATGGGCGACTAGTGTGTTCTCCTTTTTTATTTTGAATCATATGCTCATGCATTTGAAAAAAATCAGTGTCTGGACTTAAAATAGGAGGAAAATGCTTATGTTTAGAATAGCTGCTTGGAATTTTTTTTTTTAATGTTTATTAGTCTAGGGAATGAAAAGTTAAACTGATTATCCAACCAAGATTGAATACCACATTTCATCTCATTGTTATTTTTCAAGTCCCTCAGTTGCATTCTCATCCTGGTTGGACTTCCCTGGAGAGCTCTCACTCATCTGACCAGAGTGGCTTGTGCTTTTTTTTATTTCTGAATGTCACGTTTCTGGCAGCTCTGATGGGTTTGGCTTTCTGTGCAGTCAGAAGGAGGCGAAGCGTTTTTCCATGATGCCAGCAGACCTGAAGCCACACCTTCCTTCCAAAAACCACACCTCACAGAGCTGATGGAGGACGTTGTGTTTTAGTCCCATTTCTATTACCTACCAGTGACGAACCTGCAGAGTTGCACCAGCCGCCGTAGCTCCCACAGCGCAGGACGCCCATCCTCGGCAGCCTGTTTGCCCTGTGCTGCTGCACCGGTGGGCACGCCGAGCGAGTTACACCGCTGCTGAGTTGCTGAGTCACTCCCACCTTTTTCTCCAACACATTACATTTTTTACCACAAACCACAACCCTGAGTATAGCCATTTGCTAGAACTGGACTGTTCCCCAAGCATGAAGAGCAGTATAGAAGCAACAGAACATAGTGTGTGCAGGGAGGGGAAAGCCCAACACAAAACTCAAACCAGCATTTGGAAATGTATATTTGTTGAAAACTAAAGCTGAGTAGCCCATTATGAGAGAATTTAACTCGGCTTTATGATACGCTTTAAGTCTTAGGCACCATGCATGTTTACAGAGCAGAATTAAAACCCTCTGCAATAAGTTACAAGCTTGTGCCTATTGACAGCGGCAAAAAAATGAGAACTAAAATGAAATCGGCTGGCTGTTACTCAGTCTCCACTGCCCAGCTGGATCAGGAAAAGTGTTAAAATGAGTCCTGCAATTTTCCTTCCCAGCTCTTTTGAGTTTGATTTTCAGTTTGCAAAAAAAGGCACCTGAGAATGTTCTTAAACGCTCTGTGTGCCTCCCATCAAAGGAGTTTTCTACTTTGGAAAAAGAGAGCCAGCCTTGTCTCAAAATGTACTTTTGCCAGGAATTCTGTCCTGATTAGGCTGCCTCGGAGCACTTTCTTGGGTGGGTGCCATACTGAAGTTATTGGATGGCAGCCATGTGTTCAACACTCTTAAAGTCTATTCCCTTAATTTGCAACTCAACATAAAACTTAGGTTAAGTCTATTGATACCGCTGGAGGGTGGGGCTAACATACATATGTATGCAATTATTTTCAGGATATTGCAGTGAGTACATATATGCTCCCACAGAAGTTGCTCTGAAGTTGAATATTAATGTTCCTTGGGTATGCATTTTGCCCCTGTCTGGTTTCTTCATTTGCAAATTATTCCACATTGAAATTTCCCCACTGGTACTAATGAAAATGTTGGATAATCCATACGTTTGAGTCAGCTCCTCCTAAAGACACTAAGCTGGCCTCTCCAGCCCACACAATCCTACCCCGTGACAGGAACTTAGCAAAGCACTTCAGTAAATGTTCATATCCGAGCCTGCTAGACTGAACCTGTCTTCTCTGACCAAACTCGAGTGCATTTTTGAGCCTAAATGTTTTAGAATGAGGCATGTCGAAGAATGCCTTCACCAGGATCATTTTAGGGTGACTCACATAGCAGGAGGTAAGACTTTTCTCTCCCTCACTTGGAGAAAGGGTTGTCAGCATTTCTCATCCACATTTCACAGATCCATTGAGGAGGATGAAACGAAGTGGACTGCACATGGAAGGAAAGGTCATACTGACTTGTATTTTTTCTGTATAGCAGGCATCCGTTTTCAGAGATGTTAGTTTAGTCTCACTCACAAGCTTTCCACTCTGTATAATGCTTTACTGAGACCATCCATGCTCTTTCAGACCTCATATGAGCTCCTACATGGTTCTTTACCAGGTGTGGGTTACCTACGTGGCATGCAGAGAGAAAAAAACATAGAAGCAAGCGTGTGTATCCAGAATAAAAACAGCTAATACCCTTCTCTTCCCTCTGGTCTCCCCCCAGACCCGGATCTCTCACGGACACTCACATCGTATCCACACACGTAAGCACAAAATACTGCATTTAGGATAAGGTCCCTCATGGAGAGCTAAGTGAAAGATGGTTCTTTAGTTGCCAGAGGTCCTAATCTAAACATTAATCCTTCATTTTCAGTGATACCTTCTAATTTTTTTTTTATTGTGGTACCTTTAAAATCACAAAGTGAAACTGGTTATTCCACAAGTGACTCGGGGTGTATGAAACAGAGATGAGTCTATCTTGTAACACTAAAGATGTATTTAGTACTCTGTAATTAACACCAAAATGGTAATCACTAATTTTCAGATAAAATTAACTATGGTTCACTGGGAAAAATTATGCATTCTGTTGAATATATAATTATATCTATTCTCAAGCAATCACCGCTCATATTTACATATTGAGAAATGGTTGCTGGAAATACGACCTACTTGGTAATAAGAAACAGTTTTGATTTTGAAGAATATTTATTCCTTACGCTATCGTACCTGAATGTTAAATTCCAGGAGGAGTATCTACATGCTGGCTAAACTAGATCAGATTACTTCTCATTTTGTCATCTTTTCCTTTCTCTCTTTCCCCCCAGGCTACACAGTACCAATGATCTAAACAATTTTGTTCAGCATTTTGCTGAACTTTGCAAACAGCTCTCTACAGTGAGCATTAAGAAGGGGTTTTGGTAGCAGCAGTCTAAAGCGGATCAGCTTCACATAAAAGGCACAAATGACATAGGAGAGCGTGAGTCATTCCCCTTAATCTACACCAAGATGCTGAGTTCAAAACACGAAAAGGTCACCTTTTCTTTGCACGCAGATGACAGTAGAAAGTGATCCAATTGTCATCTTATTTCTCTTTAACACCTGTGGCCTTTGTAACACCACTTTGAACAGAAGATCACATGGGAGAGAAAAACCCCAGCATGCCTCGACAGTACATGGAATCACAGAAGCTCAAGACAGAGAGGGTGGATGAACCCCCTTGAGAAAGGCCACGGAGAACACTCACTACAACTAAAATCAAATTTTGTCACTTCTGATGCCCTTAAATCTAAAATAGACCAGTGCTAACACTCAAAAGGAGGCTGTTTTACGAGTCCCTGATTTTGTAAGGTTTTGGGGATTTGCAGGATTTCTGCAAAATCAAGCGTAGCAGTGGCACCCTAAACACTCTAATCATCTGGAAACTGGCAATGACTGCTACCCACTGGCACTGCCTGTGTAGTAGTCAGAAGAAGTAACATTTAAGATTAACCATTAGCTTCACTACTAGCAGAGGAAGCCATGGGAGGGGGGCTCACATGCAGCCAACGCTAGGACACGGTGTGAGCTGAGAACCCACCGAAGTAGGCATCCCACTAGAACATCTTTTTGTTAAACCACTGTCTTTAATGCGACTAAATCTTTAGTCAAAGCTAAAACATTATGTGGAAACATACTGCCTTGGATTCTGGTTTTAATTGGGGAGGTTTCCATATCTAGGGCGATCTGTCTAGTTAGACAGCCTGAGGAAAGATGGTAGGAGTGGAAAACAGAGACAAGCACACAGGTAGCGGCAGCTACCATGCCGTTCCGTCCACAAAGAAAATAGGGGTTTGATTTAGAGCTAGGATGTTCTCCACTGAAGAAGTGGGGAAACAGATGGAGCGTGGTAAATTAAAACAAAAAACCTGAAGAATTATATGCAACCAGCCTTCACTTGCTCTCGCAATCTGTCTCACCACTGATTGCTGGAAATGGTCAAATACGGCAAAATACAGTGTTTCAGACTGACACCATGCCCTAAGTTACAACTGATGAGACCCTCCCTTTCCATCTTGCCTCTCCTTGACTGATCTTGAGACTGAAGTTAAATTTTCTTCTGCAGATCAGATGGCCTCTTTAAAACATCTCCATTGAAGAACGCACTGCTCCAGGCTAGGTTAGGAGATACAGCAAGTGTATTGCTTCACAGGGAGTGAAGGTGTTTCTTCAAATACCTGGTATCATCACACTAGCATTAGGATAACAGTACAGAGGAATGTTTGCAGGTTGTTACCCAAGCTATGGAAAAGGTTTTGAACACCCAGCATCGATGATGAATGACATATTAACCAATGCAGAATTCTAACCTTCACCTTCTCTTTTCTAGATCAAATCTGCAATGGCACCAGGCTGTTTTATAATCCCTTGACACCAAGATTGTCTGGATCAATCTGGCTTCCAGCGTGATTTACAGCAGGCCTTTAGCCCTACCTTACGGCTACCAGCTATAGCACCCAAGGAGCCATTCAGCTACTGAGACTTCCTGAAGTACGGCACACTCCAGCCTTTCTCCTTTCTGTTATGTACTAGATAAAAGAGCAAGAGCATGGCCCAGAATCCTGTCATAAGCCTTTCCCAACTAGGGAGGTGCCTGTTTCTACAGACACCCTAGTTCTGAAATGAAAGCCATTAGTTTCTATTCCTACTGGAAATTCCAGCTAAGTATTCCTGTCTTCTTGACCTCATTTGAGTATTGTGATGTAGTTTTGCTTAAGGAACCCAAACTTCTGACATCAGCCCTGTCAGCTTCTCTCTCCACTTGTCAGAGACTCGGTACCTCTGTGAGTGGAAACCCCCATTGACTGCTGAGCCATAACCAATATTTGGACAGCCGTTCTTTGCTTTACTCTTCGCAAAGAAAAATGACCAACATTTCTAAGGATGACAGAAAGCTAATAAAGGACAGAGAGTCTCCCCTCTCACTGCATACATGTTAATATGGACAACTCCTTCTGCACTACCATAGGAATGTCTACCCCATACTTTGGTGCAAGTATGTAAGCCCAACCTGGACAGCACTGACCGTGTTGACCAGCTTCCCTTGAGCAGTTAGTCCCACGGATTTCAACGATGCAAAGTTATCCGTGAGTGCAACTGCTGTTAGAATTGGGGACATACTTTTCAGTTGAACCCAATATTAATCAAGCAGTATGCTGCAAGAGCTTCACAGAATATAAATTTAACTAAATAATTTATTTTTAAAACTAAAATTAATTTATACCCTCACCAGCATGTAGTGCTGCACACAGCAGGGTGCTCTTAACATTTGCCTTCAGCTCCCACCATACTTCAGTGCTATTTAGTGCGACTGTAGTTAAGGGCCATGTGCTATTTCCATAACTAATCTCATTTTTCAAAGGTGCATAGCTCATCTACTTTAATTCCCAGTGGGGACTGGAAGCAGCTTGCTAGTGATCAACTTTGGTGTGAATTTTTTTCCAGTCTTTACGAAATGGCTTGCTCAATCAATCCACTTATTACCTCGTAGAGAAGAGGCATTTACTCCCTGATCCCGCAGTGCGCGCATGGTGTCGGGCCCATAGTCCTTACTGGAAGAACGTCTGTATTCCTTAAGCGATGCAAAAGCCTCAGATGATTTTGGCCCGAGAGACTGGGATTTTTCTTTTAATAGAAAACAAACCACAGCTTTAACATTGCAACTTTCTATGTGAGCACAGACACACACTACTTCGGGACCAGGGTCCCAAAGTCGCAAAGTACGAACTAATTTCCCTGAAAATTGGTGTTCACACTTTTGTCACTCCTTTGCCTTTGTGTTTTATTCTATGTTCTTAGGCAATCGATCTCATTTAGAGGGGAATAACATGGTTACACAATTTAACAGATCAATTTGGTAATAATCATGGGAGAAGATGAAATATAGCCTTATACGTCACATAAATAACAGAAAATTAGGATACTGTTATCATGACAAAGGCAAAGGAAATGCATGCCAAGTGCCCAATTAATGTAAATCAGCACCGTCTGATTGATACTAGTCACTGTAAACGCATTTATTCCGGCTGAAGAGCTGCCCTTCGCATCTGAAGCAATCAAACCGCTCCGACGGTAGAAGTCCGACGACTTAGAAAAGCAACTAAGCAGAAAAAGCCGACTTTGCCACTCTCTTCCATACCCATCGTCTGCGCCTGTGAAGGCTTACCCCCGTGCGACACAGTTATTTTCGCCTCCAACGCGGCTAGGTGTGGGAGGGCTTTTATCGATAAGCTCCTAGCGGAAAGGCCACCCCTATGCTCCCAAACTACCCGGTCTGTTACTTAGGGGTAACCCCGAGAACCCTAAGAACCCGTCGCCGGTTCTCCCAAATGCGAAGATCACATTTCTCACTGCGTTTAAAGAAGCGAGAAAGTCACTGCAAGCAGAGTCTTGCGAGGTTGGGTGGCTGGACCAACGTCCAAGCGGCAGCTCCCGCAGCGCTCCGCAACGCCGTTTAAGGCGGAATTGGCGGGTCGGGAAGAGGCTGCGGCGGGCAAGAATCACGGTGTTGAACACGAATACAGGTATTGGCGGCAGAACGTTACGTTTGGGCGCAGGGTGCCCTTGCCGCCGCCTCAGAGCAACGTCGAGCGGGCGCCTCTGAAGGCCACGGGCGCCCCGTTTTGCCAGGCAAGCCCCGTGGAGCGGAGCGGGGCAGGAGTCCTGCCTGGCCCCGGGGCCCCCGTTCCTGGAAACCTCCTGAGGGCGAAAGACAAAACGCCGGAGGGCAACAGGGGCCGGCGTGCGGCGGCAAACCCTCGTTCCAGGGACGCCCCGGCGGCGGCGGCGGCGGGCGAGGGCGGCGCGGCTGCCCGGCC
>VZTL01020468.1:0-10966 GCA_013400535.1 Scopus umbretta | reverse complement strand
GGATGTCAGGACACATGGATACTGCCATGACAATTAACTCCCATTCTATGCCAGTCAGAATAAGCACTGTCAGAAGTAGCACAGACGCACACCAAGCCCTTAGTGTTAATGAGACCCTGTCTAGCTGTGTGTGCAAGCTCGCTGCCTTCCTTCTTCCAGCCGCCACTTCAGAGCATGACTGGCTGGTTCCAGCTCCCTATTAAAAGCAAAAATATATTTATCACTCTTCTGCAAGCTGATGCATTTCAGTGTTCTTAGCAAAAACCCAATTACCACATTGCAGACTGAAGGAGAAGTTAATAATTAACAGGTAAAACTTTCCATAAACCTACTTAACTGTGAGTTCACATCTAAAGGATTAGGAACGCAGCTAAGAGCACAGTAATTGCTGACAAATGTCATCTTATGCCAGCTTTATTACATAGTAATGGACATCATTTAGACCCCTATGGAAAAAGTTTAAGCAAAAAGATACCTCTCTGGCACTTGAGATGGGTATCAAAACACACTCAAGATATTACTGTTGCCCACTTGACAACTAGTAATGTCAGTAGCCATTAATTATCCTCCTGATGCCTGAACTATGCATGTATGAATGTAGCAGAAAAGCACTATAGCCTGATACTCACAAAGGTTTTTTGATTTTGTGGGTTTTTTTGTTTGCGGTTTGTTTGTTTTGTTTTGTTTTTTTAATAGGCACTGAATTGGTCAAAAGCCTGTTATAACTACCATTGTCAAAGGAGAACATTAAGTTTGTGACCAGTTCAAAAGGCAGAATGAAATTAGCAACCAGTGGGCCAGTATCTGTTCATCAGAAACTAGGCTTGATTCCCTCTCTGTTGCTCACCGCTTCTGGGGCGGACAGACTTTTTTAAGGAATAAACAGTTTTATCAGTATTACAGTCATCCCTCCCATCATCTAAGTCTATAAATCCTTTTTTACATCAACCGTGTTTCTGATGACAAAATTGTTTGGAACTGCCAAATCCAGTAGCCCTACAGAAGCAAGATGGTTGCAGCTCTGCCTACCCAGGTCCAGCCAGGGGCAAGACAGCACTCAGTCTACCCAGTCGTGGCCCTGGACCTTTTAATCTTCCAGTTACCTCACACACTCATACGTATAGGCCAGCACTCACCCATACGCACTACAGATAGCCCTGTAACTGGCCTTAGACATTAATTCTGTATTGACCGTACTGGTCTGGGATCCTCGGTCTCCCAGCTAGTATGCTTAAAACAGCTGACTGTTTGTACCTGCTCCAGGGAAAATGCATGCAAGAATTTGCAACAGAGGCCACATTTTCTATTTCTGATATCCATTCTTCTTCTTTTGTGTGTCCTGTTTTTCAAGGGCCTTCAAAAGCAACAACATCAGCTCATAAACTTTTCCTCCCCATGTTCTCCAATGGCCATTTTTCAATGGCATCTTAAAGACTGACACACAGATTCTTTTTTTTTTTTTTCTCTACCCTAAAGACTATTCTTAGCATGAGATCCGGACTGCTTTACATTTCAAATGCCATCCCTCTTTTTTCACCCTTCTTTTTTTCACCCTTCATTAAAAGAAAAACTTTTAGTGATTATTTTTGTCAGGGGACCCTAAAGGAATAGCTTAAGAGTAGTTCTAAATCACTTTTGAAAATGGCTGTCCAGGACTTTTGGAAACAAAGGACTTAATGGTATTTGTTCTCAGTTTGAGGAACTTTGCAAAGTTCAGAGCCTGTCATATCTCAGCTACTTGAGTAACGACATAGTACACACATAGCATAGTTCCCTTCATGTGGAAAAGGGGAAGAAACCAAACCACAAGGCAAGCAAACTACCTGAGACCAAAACAGCAAACTGTCAGGAATACTCTGCTTTATAATTCCATATACTATAGGCTTTACTAACTTCAAAAATTGCTCTGCTGAAAAGAGTAGGACTGAATTTGGTACAGAGGATAGCAAAGCTGTGGTGACCTGGAGAATATATCCATGTTCAGTAACATGAACAACTTGCTTCAAAACAACCATCACAGCTGTCATAATTTTTCCTACTTCGCCCCACAAGGTTTTGAGCATCTTCTATAAATAAGCAACTATTCACTTAAACCATGGAGAAGTCGTCCTCTTTTTCAGACTGCAGGATGAAATGCATCTACAACTTACCTGGTTTTAGCTCTACTTTTCCACAGTGATGCAATTTCAGAGCAAAGGGGTATTTTTTTTCCCGGTTTAACTCACACAAACCCATTTTGCACATCAGAAAACCACCACGAGGGGGCATCCTATTTCTTTCCTCAAATCTCTTCCTCAGCATTTGCAGACACCCTTCTTTCCGTACTACTTTACACCCTAATATTTGGCATTTAGATGCCTTCTCAACCACTCCCAAAAATAGAATATGACAGCTCAAACCAAGCCATTTGGCATTCATAATGTTCAAGAAGCATTTGAAACTAATGCTATTATACTTAGCAAAACTGAAAAAAGGGGGGGGCGGGGAAGCTGCACATCAGTACTGCACTGAAAAATAAGCTGAATTTTATAAGGAAACACTGCATACATTTCACTCACTCTACAAGTACTCAACATGTTTAAACATCAATTTCAAAATACTGTGTTTAGCACACAAACAAACCATCCCACTCCTACATCAATTTCAAGGCAACAACAAGATGTCAAACAGCATTGCTTGAAGCAGAAGCTTTTATTTCTGCTCTATCATTTGATTAAACTGTGCAGCTGCACAAGTCAATGCTTCCCAGTTGGTAGGTCTAATTCATCAGTCCATCCCTATAGAAAGGGTATTCATAAATTCCAGGATAAATAAATTCTCACCACTTCCTCTTTCCAGTGTTCAGGTAGTTAAATTTACGACCTTAGTCCAAACATAAATCCACTCACCATTGCAAATGGAATCATAAATTAGGTTAAACTTTAATACCTAATAATTAATCAAGTTTGATAATGCAGTTTGCTTATCATTTTGTCTCCATAGCCAAGTCAGAGGTTTGCAAGAAGGATCTCAGCCTTGTAGCTTGCTCTTTTAGCTCTTCCAGCGGCACTGGAAATGTGTCAAGTGTTTCATTGCTGCAGATCCTCCGTGTATATGACTTAGAAGAGATGAGTATATCTCAATGAACCATGCATATACAGAAAAATAATTAGCTTTTTTTTTTTTTTTTAACCTTAGAGATTCAGTAACGCACATCCACTGACCCTCAGACATACAGGTAAGCAGGCGCTAGCAACATGGTAAATTTGTTCTTGTTCACACTTACTGCTACAGGAAAAAAGGAAAATGATTCATGACATCAGCACAAAAATATGAAAAGACAGGAAAAGATACCTTTTGCTGTAACTGATCTGCATCTTCAGCCATCTAAATGATATCAAGAGTCTGGCCCTCTGTAGTTTTGAAAATTTTGCTCCAGATTTTCCTTAAATTTCCCAATCCGGGTTTCTTAGCACTGCCCTGACCATAATGGAAGGCCATTTTGGCTAAAACAGCCATCAGTGCTCTTTATCATGGCCAGTACAAGACAGATGGAGCTACTGGAGAGTCCTCACTGAAGGGCCATGATGATTAAGATACTGGAGCACCACTTGTATGAGGAAAGGCTGAGAGAGCTGGGACTGTTAAGCCCAGAGAAGAGAAGGCTCAGGGGGAATCTCATCAGTATGTATAAATATCTGAAAGGAGGGTGTAGAGGGATCTTTTCACTGGTGCCTAATGACAGGACAAGAGGCAGTGGGCACAAACTGAAAAAGACCAGAGGTTCCACCTGAACATAAGGAAATTCACCCACACACACCTGCTGTGAGGGTGACTGCCTTTTGCAGATAGCTCAACAGCTCTTTGGACAAACGGTGCAGTTCACGTGATTTACACAAAGTGAGCTCAACTTTCAGATTCTCTTCCTGTTTGCCCTCCAGCACACAAGCACGTATGACAACTAAGAGAGCTAGTCTCTTAGAAAGAAAACCTTTCCAGAAGTTCCACATTCTAATGTGGTACAAATGCCCCAGATTTTCTACCATGACTTCTGTTTCTGTATTCATGAAATGTTTACCTGCTCCTTCTCAGACTGGGAACCAGAACATACTAAGTGCAGAAGTTACTAATGCAACAAGCAGCTTAACAGTACACACTTATCTGGTTACTGCAAACAGCTAAGGAAGTCAGAATAAATGTAACACACAAGTATACAAAGAGTCCCCAAAATTTTATTTCAAGAAACATGTTCAAATGCAGCATTGAAAACAGAGAGAGTGGAATGCCAATAGTCAGAGTACTTATGCTGAGTTATGTTTTCTTTGATAAACTAGCACCATTGAATCACAAGTCACAGACTAAATTATTTCTAGAGGTGTAAAAAACCTCCACCATTATAAAATTTCTATGAGTTCTATCAACAATTCATTCTCAATTTACTCCTCCTAAAGAAATGAAAGCAGTTTGAAGTACAAGTTTTCATATCTACTCATTGTTCAAGTTACCCATAAAAGACAGTTTATTCTGAAGTCTAAACATCCTGATCAAGGGGAAAAAATGTCTAAAAGTCAGCTTCACAAGTCTTTACAAACTAAACAAGTAAGAAAGATCTACTGTGTTATAAATATACACAGTACAACATGTACAAGTCTGATCTTACAAAATAAGAACTTCCTAGTCCATAAAAATACTAACTCAACTACAAAATTTTCTTAGCATTTAGTCAAGTTGTCTCAAACAGTCACTATATCAAATTCCTAAAACACTGATTTGTTCCATAGCACAGAAACTTGAGCATGTTCACAATGGGAAAGAGCCCAACACTTCACCATAAAACTGATTTCTATTCCTAATTTCCCACTCAGGTTTAGTGGTAATGTTAGTGTTTGCTATCCATTTTAATGTCACAAGACCTTTACATATTTCTAGACTGTGTTTGAACTACCCAAAGTGCTGAAAGTGCGATCAAAGAATAGAGTTTTGTGTCCATTTTCCAGTACACCCTTCTGTGGCACTCGCAACAATAGCCAAGTATCTGTGGGTGAATGAGGTCAAGAAGGCACACGCTCATTTATATGTGCTCCCGTAAGTACGCACAGATACACACATGCACTTTGCTTTAAAGACCTGTCCCTAATATTAGAATGCTTCTTTTTGAGTAGGGAGCTTCAGGAATTCCTTACAAGTGGTTTAATGCAGATGCCTGGAATTCATAAATACCTTGATACTAACTGCTTCAATGACTGAGATGGTGGAAAAAAAATGGGTTTGGTTTTAAACTTACGGTATCCAAGTATTGCTCTGGAATACAGAGAAACAAAGTCTATGCTCTCTCACTCTTTATCAAGCAACATCCAGGTTACAGTAGCCCATGTGATTTATCATTTCATTACAGTTAACACAGCATATGTAAGCATACACATATACATAACACTCCCTCAGTATTTGTTCTTCTGTTGGAGACCATCTGCAGTCTGAATGAAAATAAAACTATTTGAAGAATGTTTCAAGCAATATCCTTTTGTACTTACACATACAAGTACAAGAAATAACAAAACTGGACTGCGCCTCAACCAGAATACAGACTTTCACTGATATGCAAGTTAACATTGCTTCCTTTTCACTTTCCTTCCCTATAGTGGTCTTCTATGACATGCACCATAATAACTAGTGCTGTTAAAAACTAAGAACATATCCCTCTTGACAAAGGTAACAAACTTTTCTAGTGGGCACATTGGCTTGCTGGAACGTTTATAATAATCCTTGCAAAAAGAGGTCTTGAATGTGACATCAGCGCCGTTATACAGGATGCGGATAAAGTGTTCTTTGGGTCTCTTCCCATCCTGCCACAGCTCAAAAACTAATCTGGCAGCAAATCTTGGAAATCTGGCCTCTGTAATGCCCAAGGCACTAAGAACAGGTGACAATGTGACATCATGTGCAGAGTAAAGAACAAATACTTCTTCTTTCTTGCCTTCTGCAATACGCTGCAGCCGATTAACAGTCTGGTTGAGGAGAGGATGAGTAGCCAATAGTGCATACAAGAAATAGAGTTTCTTTTCCTGTCTTTCTCTCTCATCGTCCAACTGATGTCTTTTGATTACTTTGAAGTGTTCCATACTGATGCAGCCAGTTTTGGTACACGGGAAACTGGCATTGTGGCAAAAATAGCACAAGAGAGAATCTATTGGGTTAGAAGCTCTCAACTGCCTGGTGGGAATGCCTACAATCTTTGCCATATCCACATATATTTTCTCCAAATCACTGTTTTTCACTCGTAAACTGTACTGTCTGCGCTGTTCCTCTTCTAGGTAGTGGTTTCGCATAGGGCAGTCACAGCTTCCAGAGCAGAAAATGGTGCTCCACTGATGCCTCATGTTAATTTTCTTCCAGTCAAAATCTGGCAAAAAAGTGTAGAGCAGCGCCAATGCACTCTGCAGGGTTCGACTTTTTCCTGTTGTCTCCAAATAGAGCTGTTTTGCTGTCCAGTCACTCAGAAGCAGTTTATGTTTCTTTATATAAATTTCTCGTAATAATTGTCCATTTCGCAAGTGTTGTACAACCCCTGGAAGAGATTTTTTTAAAGACGTTACAACACATGATTGGAATCTTCTTAGTTTTGGAGAAAAAATAAAATACACAGCTAGCAGTCTTACTGATAAATGCACAATTAGTTAAAAGGTTATGAAACCCAGATCCACTGTGACACGCTCTTTCAGACACTGGTATTTAAGATAAAAAGAGCAACACGGTTAAAAGCAAGGTGTGGGAATAAAATGGAATGGATCAATGTTAAAATTTGAAAAGAAAACAGAACAGTATTATTAACGTCAATTTGCGAATTAAATGAATGAATGTTGAAGAGAAAAATCCACATGTGACTAGCCCTTTTCCACAATCGCATTTCTACCCAGTTGCGCAACAGTACGTTTCAACATGTTGGTGGGAAAGCCCTTCGGTATTTTCATTTTTGACACACTGGTACGAATACATGCAGAAAAATAAGGACAGCAAACAAATTGTGCCCCCAGCACAATACTCCCAGGTCTCTGCTGACTTTCTTCTACATACTCAAATCCCTGGCTGCAACACTTCCATTTACCCCCTGTCTTCTCTATCCTTTTGGTATGAACTAAAGAATACCTTCACGAGCAGCGTTCAGCAGCTTTTGTCTCAGTGGTAGCATTAATGAAGTCTCAAAGCTTCTTCTTTTTAAAGAAGTTGTTTGGAATTTAATTGCTGATATTTTCACCTTTTCTCCCAACAACTAGCTCAGCAGAACTGATAGATGGAGTAAGAAAATAAGCTTAATTTTAGCTGTGGTGAAAATACACATAAATAAATATGCCATAAAACATGCTTCATTACAAAGCTTGGGGCAGGGGGCAGGTAGGGAGAAAGCACTAGCTGTTTAAAAGTTTTTCCATTTCTGTAATACAAGCATCAAATGTGTCTATTACATCTGGATCTCTTGCAGGGGACATGGTAGTTACACCACAGGTAAAAACTGGCAACTAAGTGATTGTTCTTCAGTTCTGAGGCCATTCGGAATTACAAACCAAACAGTAATAGAGGAGCAGACCTTCCTCAGGAGGGATTGAGCAACGTTATCTTTCACAAAGGTGACGAAGCAATTTTGTGATGTGGAGCAACGTCAAGGAAAGGTGCTCTGACTTGTTATAAATACAGTTTGAAGAAATGCCACAGGTGATCAATCTGTTAACAGAATGGAGGCAAGCTATCGGGTAAAGCATGGTTTCTAAAACTGTTACCACTTTTACTGTAGAGTCTAATACTTTATTCATATCCCAGCATAACCTAGGCTATGACCAACATTATAAGCTTCCAATAAAGCATTTATTTCAATATAAAGAAAAATAGAAGATCCCTTTTCAAGCAGACTGTATTTAACAGTATTTAAGAGCAGAGAAAAAGACAGAGCTGCTATGGAAACTTACCTGTCTGTGTAAGCTCTCCCATTTCACAAAAAGAATGACTAGGGTAACGAGGCAGGCTGCTTAGGGAACCATCCATTTGGGCTGCAGACCCTTTGGACATATGTTTAATGAAAGCTTCAAGCTGAGGATGAGAAGGTTGCCTAGAGAGGTAAACCAAAATGTGAAAACCTCCAAAAGCATATGGGAAAACAGCTCAAGACAGTCAAGTATTCTAAGTATGTCAGCTTAGAAATTTCATGGTGTGAGAGTATTTCCCACTGAGACAACATCTGCTCTTACTCAGGACTTTTGCAAATATGCAAAAGAAATCTAACTACTGACTAACTACCAAAAAGCTACAGGGAGACTGATATCTTGTCATGCTAAAAATATGATACCTTTCAGTAAGTCATTTGCAAAATTTTTTTCTGCTGTTTTTTTTTCAATGTAGCTACTAATACTGTTATGAGGTGGTTTTTTTGGTAGGGATTTTTTTTTTTTTTTCACTTTATCCAGTTTCTGAAGTACCATTGCACTTCAACACCACAGCCAAAGGCACTAACCATCTTTATAGATGGGTTCAAAAAAAACAGTATTTTAAGCAGATGATCTTGAGGGAATTCTCAAGTTTTTTAATGTACAACGCTGATTGCAATCTCAGCCTTTCTTTCTAATTACTTCAGGCTTCAAATCAAGAAGCACATGTAGCCCCAATTAAGTGGTGCCCAGAAAGTAGTATCCCATGGCCCCATTAAAATTGGAAGTCATTGGTTTGGGTATTGTACTATTACACGGGAAGAAAGAATCCAACACTGCTGGACACTTAAACAGTTAAGGTACCCCCACAATCCAAATCGTAAATACAACTGGAAAAGAGATAGACACAAAAAAGTCTAGGTTAACTCGCTGAAACAGAATTCAAGTCAGTGAAAGAATGCTTAGATCTCCTAAACTGTTCTGCCAATGTCAAATACACTACAGACTCAGTTCACTGTTGTACTGCTGTGCTGAAAACTACATATACAAAACAGTCCACAAAATGTAATCAAAAGGGATTTAAACCTTTAAAAAAAAAAAAAAAATCTATGATCACACTTCTACAACAGAAATACATTAAATAGGGATTTCTTTGTTAAATGTCAACGTTCAACAAATGTCACACAGTCACCTCTCTACTTTTGTGCAGAACTAAATCAGAAGCTGTCTGGTAACCCAGCTCTGCCCCAGATGGTTTTCATTTTAATAGGACTTTCAGCCTGGATACGGTAAATATTTCTATATTGCTCACAACAACAAAAAAATTAAAAAGAGATATATTTGGTCAGAAAACTTTTACAGAAGTCGGGGGTTTGTGTTTCTTGTTAATATGTACACTTTGCTAGAATGATAAACTCTTGATACAAAAACCTCAGGTCTAAAAAAACCCTCCAGAGTTGCGGGAGCCACAAGAGGGAGTAGTAACACTACTAAAGTACGAATAAGCGTCGGGAACCAAAGTTTACTAGGACAAAGACATTCATGCTCACATAGAAGAGCCAACTGAGAAACTCTCTCAAATGAGAAAGCCCCTCTTGCAGAGCTGTGCTCACAGTACGCATATACAGGAGGTCTCATAAGAATCAGTGCCTCTTTCAACAGAAAGGTAGCTCATTGTCACATCATTCTATAAAACCTGAATTTTCCAGTATTTAATTTACCTTCAGAGAAAAAAAATCATGGGAGGAAAATGTTACGATAAGTTATAGTACAACTGCCAGTAAGAAAAAAAATGCAAAATTAAGCAAAAAGGAAAATGAGAGAACAATATCAAAAGAGGGTTTTTTTTCATTTTTACTTCAAATTGAAAGGAAAACCAGACAATTTATGACATTCTAAATCCAAAGCTTTTTCTGTATATTATAACTTTAACAATGCAAATGAAGATTAATATTTGAGGAGCTGAGGTATGTAAAAGACTTTGTTCCTTTCTAAAGCAGTGGAGGCTTCCCATTGTAAGCATGCATTAGAAAGCTTAATCCAGCTCCAGATGTGAATTTCAAACAGAGCTTTCTGTACATACATTTCACTATTTTCACAGCCCAGCAGTGCAATCTAAAAATGGAAGAATTAAGTTGAGAAAATTAAATCCATTAGCAAATAGCTTTTAAAGCTTATTACAGACATAGCAGGCTGGACTACCAATTTTCTAAACATTGCCCTTTAAAAAACTCTAAAAAGGAATAAATTGTCAATCACAATTTTCCTTAAACCCTGTCTACTTAATTAGCAAGTTCTGCAAATATTTGTGCAAGAAAACTAAATGAACTGCATTATCCATTCTGCTTCTTTTGTTGTTTTGCTTACAAAAACCTGAATTCTAAGAGAGTCAAACCGGTACTGATAAAACTGTCAGCAATCACTTGTGGGAAGGAAGGAAGAAAGGAAAGAAGAAAGAAAAGTATTTATCAGTGCTTTGCAAAAAGACTTATCTAAAAAATGGCAGGCAAGATAAACTAACATCCAAGCTAAAACGATAAAATGTATGATAACTGATAAAATTATGTGCCCATGTATTAATATAGCTTTTCATATACATATGTAGATGCAGGTTACTTATCTTTGGATTACATTATTTTTAAGGTGAGCACAAGTTAAACTCATGCTTGCAGAAATGAATTATGAAATATGACTGTTAGACATATTTCTGAATATAAATTCAAAGCTTACTATTTGTTTAATATCTTCCAGGGGAAGGAAAAAAAAATAATCTAACAATAGCAATAAGAGCCATTCTGCCTGAAGGGGACAGACATCCAAGGCTACAACGCACTTCTATCCTGAACGTAATCCTCATGTATGTAACCAAATTCTGAACACACTAGCAGTTCTCCTGATCAACCCTGTACAACTGAGCGAATAAAAACTTCTTTTTCTCAACAGCAAAATTTACAGCGCCACTCAAGCTACTAGCGAACAAATGATTCTCCCTCCCCACCCCAAGATTTCTCTTTTATTTAGAATATGAATCCTCACGTTGAATTGGCCAATTTACAGATGCCGCAGGAGATGGA
>VZTL01020467.1:36790-53038 GCA_013400535.1 Scopus umbretta | reverse complement strand
AAGTAATAGAGGATTAGATCCATACAAACTGCATCCAAAGTCATACCAAAATGTCACTTGCAAAACACACTTTCACGATCTTGCTATTTGACTTATAAACGTGTCAGTCAAATCTGCAGAGAAAGCCTACAGTATATGTAGGCTGTATTGAGGTAGTATGTTACAGTATCAATGGATCATGCTTTTGTAAAATCAGGAAGCTTCCATAACAGAAGAAAATTAATGCATTGTTCTTTTGGAATATTCTTGCTGAAGCAAGTAAAAGGAATCTGTGGGGAAACAGTCCAACATCATGCTGAGAAGACAAACGATACAAAGATTGTGAAGGTATCAAGACATTAGTGAGGCTGGAAAGAGGATCACCAATCTGCGTTAGAACTCTGGACAATTGAAAGATCTGTACTAGCAGTAGTGGAACAATTCCTGGTTTTCCCCAGTGAAAGGAGAGCAGAAGAGGCTCAGGCAGGTGGCACGGAACTGCCACATCACTAATCTCACTAGGATTCAAACCCCGGAGTGTTTATCTGGTGCCCTTCTTCACGTTAGTTTACACCTCTCTAGACAGTAACAGTGGTTATTTGAATTACAAATTTCATCAATAATTTGACTAAAATCCTCAAATGGTCTCCTTAGAAGTCTTACCGCTTCCCACAATAGCAACAATTACACGTAGATGCATTTAGGAAGCAAATACAGCAGATATTAATCGAGCGAGCTATACTACCAATGCATTTTCTTTAAATGATTTGAAGAAAGCAGTCATTTCTTTGGCAACCAGGCAGCAGGTTACTCTAATGACATGAATTCCTTCTGCATTCTACCTAGGATGAATGTGGAATTAGCAGAGCTGGAAAATGCCCGTGCAGCTGTGGCAGAAATAATGTACTTCTCACTGTAAGTGGAAGCTTCTCTTCAGGAGGCGCTTGTGTGCTTCGCTGCTCTTTATCAAGCAGGGTAACACGAATATACATTTCTCTAACAGGCTGGATCAGCAGTGGAAACTCATCTTAGCATGTACTGAGAGAGAACTGTCAAAGACTGGAGCCACATTTATGCTGCACAGAACAAATAAACATTAATGCTAGAAAAATAAAGCCACTCTGAAAGCCTGAAGAATCAACAAAGAAGCTTTTTGCCTGTGCCTAATCCAGCTAAACCTTCTTAAAGTCCCATTCAAAATAGATACTTGACATGATTTCCATCCACAATAGCTTCCTTACCCGTTATATCTTCTTCCATTTATGAAAGGACTATATGTTTATATTGAAGAATCCACAGAGTTGTCTGAAGTACAGATACTGGTATTTTGGCTAAGAATTCAATTCAGAACGGTGAAAATTACTAGAGCTTTACCTTCCACAACTCTTCTGCCAATTTCATAGAGAGAAGATTTCTTTCAGTGACTGCATGATATACAAATGATGGTGACCTTAAAGCCAGCATTCAGTCAGTTTCTGTCTAGAAGCATCACAGTAACCATATCCAGTACCATTAGAAAGATAACTGCCAAAATCCTAACAGCCATGGATATAATCACACTCCCCATTGAGGCTCAAAGCAAAAGGAAGAGCTTCTATTTTGATATATTTACCTTGTTCTTACTGCAAGGTGTTATACAACTTCAATGTTAATTTTCACCTGGCATTTTTTCCTTGGCACCACATGGAAAGACAGTGGCAAACCATTCGTTCGTAACAATGGCAACATATATTCCATGAGAATAAAAATCTAACTTACTCTATTTTTTTAATATAGCGTAAGCTATCTGGCCACCCTGAAATGTTGCAGCCTATCCATTCCTAACATATATATATTCATTTAACAGTAGCCCACTGGGCAGCTCTACTGTGTGAGTCAACACTTTTGTTCATAAATCAAACATTCAGAAAACAAACACAGAAGTAGAAAGAGGCCTGTAGGTGTACCTCTCTCTCAGAAAGTTTACATAAAGTATAATATAAATAACTTTTTTTAACATGTTTCTCTGCCTTATAATAGAAAGGTTTTACCCAAAATTCTTACTCAGATTTCCAACATCTGTTGTATGTATTACAAAAAATTAAGCAAACAAAAAATTAGATTTTTGAGGCTTATAAATTGTGAATACCCAGACCTGGTGATGTGGTGGTGTAGCAACCAGTACAACCGAGAATGCAGACCTCAGCTGAACACCACATAAAAATAAGGGCTCCAAACTAAAGCCACAATGAGGCATATTAACATGCCGCAAAGTGCTTGTGCATTAAGGATGCACTTAAATTCAAACACAAACTTAACTACTTAACTGAAGAGGGACAAATTTAAACATGCACTTCAAGTTAAACCAAACATCAACAGGCAAAAACATTGCATGTATCTGTGAAAAACAGTCCCATTCAAAATTTAAAAACTGCTCAGAAGAAGAGTGTGATAACACATACAGAAGAAATGATAGTAGCAAAGAACATTAGAGGAAGCGACGATATTAGAAATCTTCACATTGACGTTTACCGAGTAAATAAAAATACAGTACAGAGTGTAGGAAATAAGGCCCACTGAGAACTCCAGAGTGATCAACAGTACAGCTAACTGCTGAGCCTTGCACCCAAATCACTATCTGCTTGTGTTACCTGTACAAAAGAAGAGCGGTAGTGTATACTGCTGTACACTGCTAAATATGCATGAACTCTTGTTCATGGATTCTGCGTACTGGAGACTAGACCTGAAGCCCTGCAGGTGCTTTGGAAGAGCAGAGCCAAGAGGAACAGGAATTCTTGAGAAAACCATTAAAAACTCAAAATAGAAGAAATAGAGTAAGACCAGTCCAAAGTATGGCTGCACAAACTCCCTAAAAACTGAAGCATAGAGAAAATAAATCTCTACAAGTATTTGCCGTTTTAAATATTCTGATACACAGATGACACACTGCAAGGATATCTGGGGTGAAGTTTGAACAGATCAAAGTCACTCTTATCTTGGCATATTTGGATCAGGAATACCTGTCAGGTTTCAGCTAAGCTCCCATCACTGTATTAGGCAACCATTTTGGGCTCATATGTGATATGCCGCTCGTATGTGATTTCAGAGCAAGAATCCAAACTACCACATGGCAATTATTCCAGGAGTACCAAAACCACATACAAGCTTTTCTCTCACTGATGAATGTGGTTTTGTTTTTAAAGCAACATTACTAAGTTCAGATAGGCAGCACACTGTTCTACATTTGTGGCTTCGCCTACTTTGCTTTATACAAAACTAAAATGTTGTCTTCTTTATTCTACAGTAGAATTCACAGTGTGTATCATTCTTGCCATGTCAACACCCCTCTGTTGTTTTTGGTTGATAGGCATAAGCCCTAGTTTTCTGTTTTACTACAACAGATGTCCTACAAGGCCACTTCAGAGACTTCCCTCACACTCCATTTATCCAAATTTCGTTTGTAATGATCTAGTCTCTGAAGCAAAGTACCGAATCATGTATTACGAAACTTAGATTTACACGTTGACAGGCTGAAAGCAGGGACATAACACCACTGCCGGTGTACCACACAATGACAGGTATCTGCATTTCCATAGTGAGGTTTTGCCTGATGATGGACTGGCGGCATCGTGCACTTGCAACCTGTAGGAGCTAGTCTCCATTGCCCAGTATCTGGTATGAAATACTACCTCCTGTTTTTTCATGAAGTCTGAATGTGTTGTACAGATTGTAACTATAGATTTTTAAAGCAAGACTGCATGGAGTGCTATCACTATTCTACAAAGAATAATCCTGCGATGCCAGAGTGCAGTTTACAAGTGCAAAAATGTATCTCGCCCTACGGACTCTAGTTCAGGGGACAAAGATGTCATTACTTGACAACAGATACTGGAGACTTTTGATCATGTGAGCTAGGCTATGTAAGTGATCTGGTTATTACATGACCAGATTACTGCAAGATGAGTATTCTGCAAGGTGAATATTTGTACCCGGATTTTACCAGTGAATAGGAAAAGGACTCTAAATTCTGAAAAGTCTGATTTGAATAGCACACTTAATTCTAAGCTAATGCATCTTATTAAGCATGAGTGGAATTAATTTCCTAGTGAAAAGCTGAATGCAGCAGGAAAAAGAAGGGAATAAATGTTACTTAGTTTAGCCTTGATGGCTAATTCATGGTACTTCACTACACTATTATCAAAGGTGTCTGAATAACTTCAGTAAAGTGCTATAATATATTACTGCAGTAAACATCATCTCCACATAATATTCCTATGAATAATGAATGCTATTTAGGCATCAAGCTACCGCTTTCACATGAAGTTATAACATTACTTCCACAAAGGCAGGTGTGACATTCTGAGAAAAACAAAATATTCCAGGTAATATAACTATTTCAGAAACATTATGATTACAAATTTGTCTATTTTGGAGAATATCATTAGTGTATATTTGTTAAACCTCTTAATTTGCCTCAAATTACACATGATTTGGAGAAGCTTGCTGAAGCTCGTATTTATTTCAGGTATTGGGTCTATTTTTTTCTGAGAAGTGCTAGGTTGACACATGAACAGAAAGTGGCAGGAAAAGAAATACTGTTTCTCCCACAGCAAGCACACTAATATAAAGCTTAAAAATTAAGCGGCAGCAGCACATTTTTGCTTAGACCTTTGAACTGCACCATATGGTTGGCGCTCAATTAAGCAAAGATTTATCAGTCCCTGATTGGAATGTGTCCAGGACTCGCTATTTTCTCAAATCTTTGAACCAGGGGACTAGAACTGAACAGACAATTTTCTAGACTCACACAAGGTACCACACACTTTTAAATATTTGAAAGAAATGAGGAAAATTTAATGTATACTTTCTTGGGTATGCATTTCTAGATTTTAGAATTAAAATATACCAGTGCTGTAAAAGCTACAAAAAGGCAGTTTCATTTTACAGCTTTAGCCAAGTTAACATCCCACCACCATCAGAAAGGTGAGGTCCAAATCCCTCCCAATTCTCCTCAAGCAGTCCCATCACTCACTTTATATCTGCTTTAGCAACCACCAAATTGCATGGCAAAGAATGTTCTCTTCACTAAAATGACAGAGCACCAACCCAGTAAGAATGTGTATTTGATTGCTGAGTTAGCAAATTGAATGGGTTCACCATGCAATCTGAGCGGCACAAGATCTGATATGACAGACAGGTGATCCCATGAATGGGAAGAGACAGCAAGGGAGGAGGGAATGAGACAACTTCTGATTGAAAGCACAACGCTGTTATTTTGACTTCTAATCCAAACATTAACTGTTTTCTACTCCCTGGACACTTTGCTTGTGCTTTTTGCTGTGTGCTTTGTAAGCTCGTTTACATCACACCCCAGTGCAGCACCACAGTGAAGTCGTCCATGACTTCAAGTCTGAAAGCGCTAAGAGTGGAATAAGAAATAAGAACTTCAGAGTAAACAGAAGTAGGAATTTTATCCAAGTGAGTATTAGAGAGGATATCAAGATCTGGAACATAAAATGTTGTGACTGCAAAGGAAAAGATGCAACTTTTTAACTCAAGATTGTATATTTCATTTATTTGATAATGGACCCAAACACAGATACAGCATTAGGCTGAAGTAGGTCATGATTTTTTCCCATCAGATTATTTGAGGCAATAGAAATGTAACAAGAAAGTTGTTTACAGTGAAAATCCTAATCCAAAATTTGGCAATAATGAAATCAGTCAAACTTTTATGTTAAGTTGTAAAAGCTTAATTTTAAATTCCATGTAAGACTCTACGGTTAAATTCTGCTTTTATAGACAGATGGTAGCTTTTTTTTCCTTTGCTTGTTTATTATAAATGTACTTGAGTATCTATTCAGTTCACTGAAAAAAATGAAAACATAATTTGCAATATTTTAATCCACAGGCTTAATTCCTTTGCAATCGCCATTTCAATGTAGCAACAGATTTCACTGTCACTATTGCTACAAAGGGATTAAACTTTCCTTGTTGATTTTGTATATTGGGGAAAAAATGTAATTGAAGGGTTCAATTGGTTTTGTTTGAAGTTTTTTGTTTATTTGTTTTCCCTTTTCATAAGTGTTACCTCATCATTACAATTCATATTTTCATAAATGTTGGAATATTCTTCTACTACAGTAAAACTATAAAATATTTCTGTAGTCCTGTTTTTCCATATCACCAGTTTACTGAAACCTCATGGAATAGTAAATAACTTCTAACATAGCAAATGTAATGTGGGAATGAAGAATATTACTTAAACCCAACTTCAGCTGTAAATTTACTAGCAGCACTATACCAAAAAGTATTTTTATATCATGTAGTATTCACATAGTTTAGAATAATACTGGTGCATTGCAAATCATGGCTATTCTATTTCCATGACCTTCTTTAATGTGCTCCATTAAACCCTTTGATCAGAGAAGATGCTTTTTCTTGATTTGACAGATTAATGCAAACTTCATTACCTTAACAGAGGGGCTCAACAAAAACTTGACTGCTGCCGTGGCGTTAAGTGTTTTTATCATTATTATTTTACAGATACAGTATGGTTCAATAAAGAAGCTTCAATTACTTTGGCAAAACATAGCCTTTCTGCACTGCTAAGACACTGTAGGAGACTCCTAGACACGTTCTTAGCTAGGGGTACTTAAGGGACAAATGGAGATAATAAGTGATTCAGCTGAAGTTATTCACAAAACAGCACCTTAGACGGAACCCAAGAATTCTGATATCAGATTCTCAATTAGCATACATTGATACGAAATACCTGACATTATATGAGCCTCTGGCCACCAAGTTACAGTTTTCCGTTCTATGGCACAAAGCTACATTCTTTCTGTAGTCTGTTTGCACTGTGTATGTTCAGAGCTTTCCTGATTTTTTTTCAAATTTATTGGAAAGGATGGGAAGGAATAGAGAGAAGTCATCTAGTACGCTGCTTCCAAACCTTTTTTAAAATCCAAGGACCAGATAGTACTTCGGGAAAAAAATTATATGGAAAACGTTGTATTCTTTTTTTGGTGGGGAGGCATGTGATAAACATTTAGCATTTAGGCAAAAGAAGTTGTAGTAAATTAAAATGTTACCATATGTACCATCTCCATTTCAAATATCCATTAGAAAAATTATAATAATGTGGCCTAATTCCTGACTTTCCTGTCAAAAGTCAATGACACATAGCTGCTGACTCACACAAAAATGTATTTGTATGAGGTTTTATTTTGCTTTTTGTAACTGCCATTCTTTACACATGATGAGGCCATCATCTCTTGTGTAGGACACCACCAGGGTCTGTGGACCACGGATTTACTCATATAGGTCTAGTCCATCATCCTTCTGCCCTAAGGTAGAATGAATTATGACTGAACCATTTCTGAGATATTTTACGCAGGACATCAGACCAAATGATCAGAACGCTGTCTTTGGCCACAAATTCTATAAAGAATAGTGATTACCCTGAAAATGCACAGTGAGATTACAGCATATTATACACTTGTGGTATACATAGTTATGAATTCTGATTACAAAATATAATGGACAAAAAATCTGTCCTAGTAAACTCAGCTAGTAAGTGCTACAGACTTCAGTAAAAGCCAAAATTTCATTCAGCCTGTATTTTCTATGATTCAGTAATTTTAACCATACAGGTAAGAATCAATCTGGGCTCATTGCATTCCGCAGCCTGTCAGTTACTGAAAGATATTCCAGCTCTGTGATATTTTTTAAATGGTCTGACACTGCCCTGTTGAAGGTAATTGTACATTCTTTCCATAATCATACGAATCTTTGTAAGTGGCAGGAAAAGTCACTTACAAAGTCTCCAGTGCTAGAGTACTTATCTGTGTTATTAAAAAATCAGGAGAAAAACATCAAATTCCATATGGTGTGAGCAGGCTGTCAAAGGTCAACAGTAGAAGAGGAATTTTAATGTTCTCTTTAAATAAATACTATTTATTCATCGATACCTTTTTTGAGCTGGAACCAGGATGTTGTCCGTAGTTTGACGTAGAAAGTTAAGAACGTAAAATCTGTCAGCATTTAAGGAAACAAGGTCTGAAGGGAGAAATAGTATTTTATAAAGCAGTATTTAGGGCAATTGCATTTTAAAATAATTAAATACCACACCATTGGAAGTACAGAAAACCCTGCATTGTTTGTAAATGCAGTTAAGCCTTTTAATCAGACCATCACCTTTTCATAAGTACATCAACAAAAATAACAGTAGAGAAAAAGAAAACAATTAATATTAGAATATTGCTTCAATAGATTAATTAACTTCAAGATGCTCAAAACAATAAGCAGAGTGATACATTTTGCTGAATGTATTAAGTGTTGAATATAAATTAAACTCTGCTATTCAAGATAACTAAATGTGTTAGCTGCATAAATACATGTTACTGATGCAAGTTGGTTTAAGAGATAACAGACCAGATTCCCTGGTGTGGAACTGGTATTTTGCACTGCACCTCAGTGTACTCCATTAGACTCACATGGATCCCAGTGTAAAATGGATGCTATTAGTGTAGGTTATGCTCCTCTCCTTCTTCCCTGCTGCTGGCATAAATCCAGGCTCAAATCCTCCAGTCCTGTGGTTCAGTCCCCACAGGACCTCCATGAATTTCAAGCAGATAAATGACACTTTCCTTTCCACTGATGAATAAATTCTATATAAACTGGACACAAGAATTTGAAGTGAAAAAAGGCAAGCTGTATTCTCCTTTTGTGTGTGTCTGGTTTACAGCATGCGTCAGTCTGCAACTCCCAGAATTTGGGCCATGCTCACCAAATCCATGCAGCAGTCTCTGGTTATTCATACAAAAAAAAAAATAGGACAGCACTTCAAAGAGTGCACAATGCAGGTTTAGTATATAATAAGGCAAAATCCCTCCCAAAAATATATGCTGACTTATGATTATATTCAAAAAGAAAATGTTCCTCATAAGGACTGCATAAGCAATTCCTGAACTCAAATATAAAATGTTAATTAAAATGTAATGTATCCTGTGTGATGCCTTTGTTTTCTATGCATCTCTGGTTCAATTCAGAGGCTAGTTATCTTACTATCTGATGGGGTTCTCCTGCTTTGTTGTTTACTTGTTCTGAAGAAGTCATTCTTCCAGTAACAAATTGAAAATACATTTACCTCTTCTATCATGTCAGTGTCTTACCCTTAGAGACTCTTGTACCTCAAAAATAGGCCAGCAGATATGTTAAGCTTATGTCACTGGCATTAAGGCAAGAGGCAAACCCTTACTCAGAATTTAATTCTATTTTATAAAAAGCACTTCAATAGGATTTACAGCTTTCAATTTTTTAATTTAAAAATAGGAAAAAAAATACTCCTAAGAGCATTGCTATTGATTTAACAACTGAAACATATGATATTACATATTGGGATTGGAGATTTTCAACCGGGTAGCCAGAACGTATAGAAAGTCATAATATGGAAAACAATAAAAGCTATTATAAATCTTTGCATTCTCACAATGGTTTTCTTAGATAAAAAAAATCAGCATTTCCACTGCCAGCTCCTAAAGCATGAGAAAAGACAGAACTCTACAAAGAATAGAATTTTTCTTTCATTTTCACAAAATTTATGCAATCGTTTCACAGTTCATTGAATTACACAGATGTAAATAAGGAATGTTACTGTTTGTAGGAGTACTACTGACAATCTGTTTTAAATGGATTCAAACACCTAGCAGAATTCACTGTACTCTGCTTACATGAAATATCGCTTCTCAGCAGGAGTGTAGGTCACTGTTCTATAATCTAAGTGTACCAAATGTTCTGGTATGATTTAATTTTATTTCAGTGAAAGAGGTGCAAAGAGTGACAACTGAAATAATGACAAACATTTCTGTCATTGCAGGACTATCATGTTTGACTGTTTTGGATGTCATTTAGACTCGTCACATATAAGGGGGTATTTGTCTCTGAAAGGTAAAAAGGAAAGAATGTCTAGTGCCACATCAGGTGCCAATTCTTTTACAAGTGTTCCACACTGCTCATATATGCGTTTGCACACTAGAAATACTAATATTTTCTACTGGAATAGTCATTAAGATGAAGTTTGAGAAGAATGTTACTTATTCTGTCCACAAAGTTGTGTAGAAAAGACTGACAAATGGTTTTGCATCCTCTCTTTTTTAGAGAATGTGAACCTTCATAGCCAGAACATCGTACATGGTGTATACAGCATACTGAAAAGTGTAAGACATTGAAAGGAAAACCAAAGCAGGAGAAGCATGAGTCTTATTTTTGCAACATTGTAACTAGAGACTTCTTATGTGCCTACAAAGTAAAGAAGGAATACAGCTGCAGAACTTGTATTTATATTTCACATGTTTCTGACAGTGTTCTGAAATACAGGTACTGGGGTTTACTGTAAAGATAAACCACATGTGAGAATTAATCAGATCGGTACTTATACACATCCAAAGTTCAACAATTTTTTTTGTTCAAAGCTTTCAGTCTGGGCTCAACAGCACAGGGGAAAAAAACAGTATTCTAGGAGAAAGCAATAGGATGGAAAAAAAAAGTACCTAGTAACTGAGTGTGTCCTAGGAAAAAGTGGGAAGACTTAGTTAAATAACAACTTAGATACAAGTTTATTACTATATTTTCTGCATATATGTATATACACACATATACAGACAGAATCACCTCCTTGCATGTTTCTTATTAGAGACATTAGTCTTCATACAAAATCTGATGGGTTTAGTTTATTTGGTCCTAGTGTCTATGTCCTTGAATTCATAATTCTCAGTGTGATATCATCATCAGTCATTCTAAAGATGCTAATGGTATTACAGACCACCTGAGACAGGAAAACAAACAGAAGAAATTTTAATTAATCATACCAGTCTGAATTCTGTTTTCATAAAACTGATCTTAATAACAGAAAAATGATTCAGGGAAGAGGAATGAAACACTGGTAATCACCCAACGTTTATTTTCCTCCTGATACACACAAATTCTGTCTTGGATATCATGCATGGAATTTGGTTGCTTACAGAGAGATGTCTGGTGCCATTTTAGACAACCTCAAGTATCCCAGCTGGGTTCCTTTGGCTTGGGACCCCCTTACATTTTGCACAACATCTGTTAGCCCTGTGAGAATATCTTCAGTGGGCTTGCAATATCTAAACTGGCACTGGACTTCTATGTTTAGGCATCTGAAAGCCTACTCCCTTTTGCTTTGGTCTACACTGTATGAAATAAATGAGACTCTTAGCATTGTATGTTAATTTTACACTTCTGTAAAAATGACAAGATAAGCGGGAAACAAACAAAAGTGGTCTTCTGCTGATTAATATTTTACATTAACTTTATGTTCACTGGTTTGCATAAACATTCTTATACCATACTCGCAAAAAAATATTAATTTCTGTCAACAGTACTGATTTAACACTCAAGTTGGATATCTAAGGATTTTGTTATTGCCTACCTACATTGCTGACTATTAACCCTCCTTGTCTGAGACAAAGCTGTCAAACTAAAGAAATATTGTGTTAGCTCACTATAAAAAAGGGGGAGAGGGGAAAAAGATGGCAGATCAGAGGCAGGTAAGCATAGAGAGATAAAAACAGAACATCGTTCTTTATCTGGTATACAAAATAAGGATTATCAATACCGGCAGCTTAAGAAGGAAAAATATTTTATATAGAATACTTATAATGCTGTATTATTACATAACATATTTAATAATATACATACTGTAAGACTATATAGCAGCTAATAACACTAAGCCAGGGATGATCTTTTCATGACACGCTACTCAAAAGCTGGTCTCCAGCTTTCCTGAAGATCTGACAGGTTGCTACAAAGAACAGATGGATGCAAACAGACTGGGCAGCACAAAGTACAGAGTTATTGCCAGTAAACCACCACAGTGGTAGAAATATACTGATAATCTGAATCCTCACCAAGTTTTGCAGACATAACAGTGTAGAAGAGGTTTAAGGATGGATCAAAGAACAGTTCTTTCAGCATGCTTATATTGATACCCTTCTAAGTGTGCAAGTGATGAGAATTAAAAAAAAAAAACCCCAAACAAAAAACCAAACACCAAACACATATGTGCTTGTATGAGAATTACATTCAAGCATGTTGGAGTCCAGCAGCACAGGCCAAGCGAACTCAGGAGTTAGTATCTCAGTAATGACAAAACATGCCAGACAGGATGAAGAAGAATCACAAAGGGTTCCGAAGAGGAAATTTTCAGCTAACATTTTCTACAGCTTGTATCAGATGCAATTAAAAAAAAGCAATTTAGAAGAAGGGGACAAACTAATCAAAGCAACACTCAAGGAAAGCAGACTTACAGCAGTGACAGAATAGAGTTGAGGCTCTTACTCCTACAAAGTACCTTTCTTTGCAGACTGCTAACCTGGAGAGAACAACTGATCCAATTTAGCAGATTTGATTTATCCCACCTCTCAATTAAAACTTGCAAGTTCCACCTACTGCTGCAGCATTCTCTCAAAATAGAGATCTCTGTACTAGTGCTTGCTCTCTGATTTACCTTCATACCAAAGCATTCTGCATAAGCAAGTAATCGAGTGAGATGAAAAGAATCCTAAAGACGAGCACTGCCAGAGTGCTGGCAGCTCAGACTCCACCTTGAACAAAGATTTCCGTTCTACCACAAAACAGTAGAAGGAATTCAAGAAAGATTGACAAAACTATGAAGAAGGAAAGTATTTTACATACGCTGGAAAAAAACTTTGTTAACTGGTGACAGTTGTAGCACATAATTATCTACAAATACATGGCAAATGAAAAGAAATTATCAGAATAGTAAAAAGGCTATAACTAAAAGAAATGTCATCATGAGAAAGGAAAATGTAACAGCACCTTTAAGCAGTGAGCTCTACTGGAACATGGAAAAACTTCCCAGGGAAAGCCCCATTCCCTGAAAAAATCGAAATCAGACTGAAAAGCTGATAACTTAAAATAAACTGGAGCCTTAAAACTGCTCAAAAAATAAAAATATTGTATGAATTATCCAAGTTTTTTTAAATATGTAATTCACATGAAAGTTTTACTGAGATATGTGAGCTGCTGTAATGTCCTGCAAAGCACAGGTGTTTTGGTAAGAACCAAAAGTACACTTGTGCTCTTAATCACAAACCAAAACATTCTTCTATCCCATTTTAGCTTGGAACTTTGTACAGCAATATATGGTATATGTGTACAGCAATACAGGCATATATGTAGGTGGCAAACTATGGAGGAAATGATACTGATTTGAAGAAAAAAGTAGGTGGTCTGCCACCATAATGCACTTGCCCGCCCCATCTCCTATTGCCATATGAATGATATTAAAAATAAAAGAAAATATCATTTTTAGGTTATTTTGAAGACTCCTGTGAAACTGTTGGGCAGGATATTTGAAGCAGAAAAGGACATCAAATTGTTTAACTCCAGCTTTCAACATTCAGTTCTTTGATCCCAAGCATCGTCTTAAAAGTTTCCTGTGGAAAACATGCCATAGACAGTTTGATGTATACGTTTTACTCCTACATTTTTTATATGAAGTTACTCTTACTGAACTATACACCAACTTCTGAAAGTAAAATAAAGAACATGAATAAAAATCTTAGATCAATCAGTTCTTTTAATGCAAACTAAATTAGGAATAGCGTTTGATCTGTTTGTTTCAAAATTTATACAGTGCTTTCAGAATTAACTATCTGCCAAATATTGTTACCCTACCTCAGCTCATGAAAGGAACTCTGAAACATAGTTTCCATTTGACCTACATATCAGTTGCTCTTTTATGTTCTCACTTCCTATACACACCATTCTACTGCATAAACTAGGCATCCCTATATTGCCATTGTATCAATATCCTCTGAGTAAAGAACGGCCTAAGTACAACACCAGTAGTTACTGAGAAACTATTCAATAAAAACAATGTTACTTTTAATATTCAATGTTATTTATGCATCTCTTCCTTCGGTGAGAAGCTTAAGATTTACTTAATTTATAATTTTTAATCTCCTTTTTCCCCAGTGATTTTTATATTCCCTCATATTCCAGGTTTCTTCACAAGCCTCCTGGCAATAACCCCCAGGCAAAGGCTTCCTGGAGCAAATTCTCAAGCCAAGCAATGACATCTTTACATTAGCTGAGGATCTTTTTATTACATACATGTTACTGATCAGATGCAATGTTGGCCTGTCTGCAGTGTCACTCTGCTCAGAAAAGCTGCAACTCTTCCTCCAAAATAAAACACTAATGCCAAAAGATCCTTAAATCAAAACAGTTAATGTCAGCAACAGAATGCAAAATTTTCAGCATTAATGGATATCCACCAGCCACAGTTGCACCAAATTATAAAATGCGTGGTCACCATGTTTAGATGTTCCAATAAACATAGTTCCTCTCTGCTGCCATCTACAGACAAATTTCAAACTTTTAAAAAATCTACTTTTCATTTCCAGATACGTATCTCAACATGCCCTGCAAACCAGTTAACCCCAAACACGTATTACCTCAACATATTAGAAGCCTCAGGAAGAGCGGAGCCCAAGCGATAGGTCGTCAAAAGGTATTTAGATGTTGCCACGCTGCACGATGAGCAGATGCCTGATCCTGTGCAAAATCCTCAGCTGGGAATTAGGTGCTCATGTTCCCTGTTCAATGCGTGGGAAGACTTAAGTCATGCATAGATGGCCCTCAGAAGCCAGACAAGCTGCCAAAAGGGAAAAGAAGATTCTAAATCTCTAGTATGGATATCTTAAACACCTTTGTTTGAGTCCCCAGAGTATCTAATGGTTAATGGTTGCAGGACTGTTATTTGATGCCTGCTTCAGACACCGCGTTTCCAGGTTCACAGCTGTATGTTCTAACCAGGAGGCTGCAAAGCCAGGTTCCCTCTCCACATAAAAATGAACTCAGCGGACCAAAGCGGTACATTTTTAAAAAACTGACACCTCAGATGCACAGTGGAGGCAACATAACTCAGTAAGATCGCTGATCTGTATTAAACGCCTGCCTGCCCATTAAGTATGAAATGCTATGCTTGCTGAGGGCCCAAAGCGAACATGTCATTTGATATGCAGTAAATTGATCATGCACAAAAATAGCCATTAGCCTACAGGTTAGCACGCTCCTGCAGAGCATCCTCCCCTACGGAGCTTTGCGCCTACATGCCCCACACGCTGATTTTAAACCCCTTCAAACGCTACGCCACTTCAGCCTTTCGTTGTAGGACACGCCTCGCCGTGGCCGCTACCCGAGCACGAGAATAACGCCACACGGTACTTCACGTGGCCCTGCTGACGTACTACTTGCGGGCACTTGCCGTTACCGCCAACGCGCTCCGTGCCGCTCTGTGACCGGCCCCGCCTGAGGCCGGGGCCAGCGGGGCTCCGCGCTCCGCCCGGCCCTCTCTCCTCAGGGCCCGGCCGGGGCGAGACCCGCGGGCAGCACAACCTGCCGCCTCTGGCCGCGGCGTGAAGGGGCGCGGGCAGGAGAGGGCCCCGCGGCCGGTCCGTGCGCGACGGGGAGCCGGCGGCTGCCGACGCCGCGGAGGTGTGAGGCAGGGTGTGAGCTGCGCGACGGCGCGGTGGGGAGGGAGGGAGGAGAAGCAGAATCTCCCGTGGAAATCCCAGGACCCCGCTCACCAGCAGCGGCTCAGCCGCAGCCTGACACCGGAGGGCGAGGCCGAGGCTCCCGCCGGGGGCACCGCCGCCTCAGGCGCGTCGCTAAAACCGGCGTCCCGCGGCAAGGGGAGGACTACGACTCCCAGCATGCCCTGGCGCGCAGCCTGTTGCGCATGCGCCCCGCCCGGGCTGCCTTGTCCCAGGTTCTGGATGGCGGCCGCAGATCGCGGCGCGCATGCGCGATCGGCCGCGCCGGGAGCGGGTGGGTTTGAAGGGGACGGAGCGCCGTGGCGGTGGGCTGGCCCGGTCGCCGTGGGTGGCGGTCGGCGCTGTGGAGGGGGCGCGGCGGGCTGTGGTGAGGGCGGCCGGTCTGGGGCGGCCGCCGTGTGGGGGGCGCCTCAGCCGTGGCTGGTGCGTGTCCCCGCAGGGCGGGAGCGGCAATGGCCAGGCCAACCGTCATGCCCACGAGCGTCAGAGCGACCGCGCCTGAGGCCTTCATGGTGCTCCACCTGAGGATGAGGGTGGTGGAAGAGCAAACCAGCGCGCTGGTGCGAGATCTGGAGGCGCTCGGCGTCGATGGGCAGAGGTAAGGAGAAAGCAGGGGGAGGGTTTTTCCTTCTTGGAGAGCTCACGCTTTTCTTGATTCCCCCCCACCCCCCCATCCCCG
>VZTL01020467.1:0-36610 GCA_013400535.1 Scopus umbretta | reverse complement strand
AGCTAATTAAGAATGAAGATATTTGAGATTTGTAATTACCTCCATGATTTAAGTTCATCCTAACTTTCATGTGTAGAGTTCTCAATAGCTTTTCTGTTTCTCCAAGACTGAAATACCAGAGAAATTTAAGGTCTTAACACTTCTATTCCTGTCTCCCCTAAGAGAACTTCAATGGAGTATGTCTCTCAATCTCATTAAATGTATTAAAGAATGCGTTGCTTCTTAGTGCTTGCACTCATATATTCAGTGCTTCAGAACAGAGAACATCAGACTGGGGATAGAAATCAAGTTCTAGGTGTTAGCATGGCAGTTGCATTTGATAATACCTATTGCTTTTGCAGTAGTTATGAACATGAAAGGATGAAAAAATCAGTTTCTTTCATCTTCTTTAGATGGGTGTAGTGATTGCAGCTGAGGAACTGAGGAACACAAACCAGAAAATCAGCAGTAGACTTCAGGAGGTAAGTACGAGAGCAAAGAACTTAGTAGGAGGCTGAATTTGCCAAGTCTCATTTAAAGATCTGAAGAAGATCCTTAAATAATAGTCTGGGTGCAGTTTTGGAATGTGCATAACCCAAAGGATGCTCATAACTAAATACCCAGACAGAACATCTTTCATATATGATCTCAAAGTATTTTTTCAATCTATTTAATTAGACCTGGGTCAGAAATTGTTTATTTTTTCTAGCTAACAGAACAGCTGTCCCGGGAGATCAGCCTGCGGGAGTCTTTGGAGGAATCCCAAGCAACTGTGATGTGTCATGTACAGGACATGGAAACAACAGTAGAAGCAGAACGGAAGCAGGTTGGAGAAACTTTCAGTCTCTTGTATCCATTTTCATTCATTAATGGGAGGAAGAGCAAGAACTTGGATGTCATTCCTAGAAACCAGTTAAAACACTTTATAACTACAAGATTTTGTACAAGTGCTGATCATAAGAGATCATGTAGTCAAACTTCCTGCTCAGAGTAAGAGTATCACAAACACTGAATTGCGGCAGTGGTGGATTTGTCTAGCAGAGTTCCAGGACTGTAATTCCATGGCTACTTTAGGTATTTTTATAGTGCTACAGTAATGTTCCAGTTAAGACTTTTTTTTTTTTTTCCTAGCATCCCATCTGAATGTTCCAAGCTTAAACTTGGGACCATTGCCCCTTCTTAAATCATTCAGTGCAACTGAAAAGAGTTTGACTTCGTAATCTTTGTAACTACCTCTCAGATTTGTGGACCACAACTAGATCCTGCCTTAACTTCTTCACCAGCCTAACCAAGCCTCTTAATTTCTATTAGTACCTCAATTATAGATAGAAAATGCAATTTCCAAAAAATATTCTATTGAGATCTTAAACCTTCTGGGAGTAAGAATGTTTTCTCCGTTAATTGCCATGATGAAAAAGCTAGATTTTTGTTCTCAGCTGTATTTGTATTATCTAGCTATTTTGGAGTGTGGGGAGGGGCCATAGTTCATGATAGAAATGAACTGGCCTACACATAAATCAGATAAAACCAATCCCCCTCTCTGCATGCGTACACACACACAAGCCACATGCAGTCACTCTAATGCTTCTGAATTCATAGCAACAGTTTAGTAAGGATAAAAGAAAGTGAATAGCAAAGTATCAAAACTTGAATGACTAAGGTTTTGGGGTTTTGGTTGGGGTTTTTTTGGTTTTGTTTTTTTTTTTCAATTTTTTGATTATCATTAAGGTCTCTGTTCCTGAAACATACAAAGTTTGTTAGAAATTACTAGATTTTTTCCTACATGCCTCTTACCATCTTTGTGTTCTTCTACAGCAGAAGTGGAAAAATAATGGATACATTATTGAACTATATCCATTATACATCATGTGAGAAGCAAAGGCTTAGGTTAATTCATTGATCACTTTCTGATGGGTATAGTTGACCCTGTGGTGTATTTCTTAGTGTTAAAACAAAAAAAATTCCTCACGGCATGAGACAGACTTGTTAAGTGCCTTGGGTGTTGCATTCACCTTCATCTTTTATAGCTTGATCTTTTCTGTAATCTTTAATTGTGCAAACTTGTTAGATTCTGCCTGACATATAATGATGATTATAAGCACACATACACTGCATTACATACAGAAATTGAGTTGCTCGCCATAAAAGTCTTCTGCATAAGATTGGGACAAGCAGAAAGAGAGGAGAAGCTGATCAGGAGGCTATACCTCTTCCAGTTAGATCAACTTTTCAGGCTCTGAAATTTGCTTACATTTGCCTGACTGAATTCTGCATCTTAAAGAATAATCTGTTTATATCATTGTAGGTACAGATATTACAGCGGGACTGCCAAGAGTTGCGTAAAGATGTCCAGCTAGCCCGAGTGAGGCTGCAAGAGGAGGAGGAAAGAACTGCCCAACTGGAGCAACAGTGTACACAACTGAAAGCTGAGCTGGGTAGACAGTGCGTTCTTGTCATCTCTTTTCAGCCCTTCTCTCAGCGCTTCCACAGTGAGAAGGAACGAGCACTGAGGTCCTCCAGACCTGCGGCAGGTGTATCAGTCAACAGGAATGGAGGGCAGCTTAAGAGATAATGAAATATTAAATGCCTTTAATTTGCATGTGATGTTTCTAAAGCCTCTCTTATCTAGAGAAAACTGACAACAGCAGTAATCAGGGTAGTGAATACACAACAATAATATAAAAAGATTCCATCAGCATAAATTATTTTCAGAGGAGAATTCATCTAGCAAGTAACTGTTAACGCATGATTCCTGAACTGATGTGCAAGTAGAATGCCCATTGATATTGATTCTTTTTGCAGCTGATTAAAAAAATATGCTCTATTAAACGTCAGTATAAGAACAAGCACGATGGATAAGCCCCTAGTTCATCTCATTTAGATTCCCAGTCCATTGATGTGAAAGTAGCTGCTTATAAGGGAGCTAAGTGTCATTTAATGCACTCCTGGGTAGGAGGAAGCTCCATATTGTCAAAATTAAAGGTTAATATTCCTAACCTGAGGTCTATTGCTTATTCCCAAATAACTCACAGTAACCATGCCTAGCATAATTATTGTTCTTGTGATCCTTCCCTCAGGACCTATTTCAGATTTCTAGCTACTCCTTGTTCTGGTTTAACCTGGCAGGTAGCTAAACACCACACAGCCGCTCACTCACTCTCCCCCTCCCCAGTGAGATGTGGGAGAGAATTGGTGGGGGGGGAGGAAGTAAAACCCGTGAGTTGAGGTAAAGGTAGTTTAATAGGACAGCAGAAGAAGAGAAAATAGTAGTAATAGTAATGATGATGATAATAATAATATAAAAACAAGTGATGCCCAATGCAGTTGCTCCCCACCTGCTGACCGATGCCCAGCCAGGCCCCCAGCAGTGATGGCTGCCCCCCAGCCAAGTCCCCCCAGTTCATATACTGAGCATGATGTCATATGGTATGGAGTAGCCCTTTGGCCAGTTTGGGTCAGCTGTCCTGGCTGTGCCTCCTCCCAGGTTCTTGTGCCCCTGGCAGAGCATGGGAAGCTAAACAGTCCTTGACTAGTGTAAACACTACTTAGCGACAACTAAAATATCAGTGTGTTATCAACGTTATTCTCATCCTAAATCTAAACCACAGCACTATACTAGCTACTAGGAAGAAAATTAACTCTATCCCAGCTGAACCAGAACACTCCTTTTAGAGAAGTGTTCCTGTTACCCATATGTTTTGTTTGTTATTCTGTGAATCACACATGGGATAATTAACCCATAGCTCACAAAAGGCAGTCAGCGCTTCTGTGTAAGGCATGACAAGAGGAGAGAAACCTGTCATGTTATAGCAGAGTTGGCTGAATGAGGGAGAATGGTGGCAGAAGTCGTCTTTCCTTCAGAACAAATCCATATGCAAATGACAAATTTAAATGAGATGTACAAATTTTCTTTACTTCTGTGTCAAGTGATCCTGCTGATCGAGTTTTTTTCCCTTTGTTAATTGAAGGAACTTTAGAATGATCCTTCGATGATACCTTGGATGTTGTAATAATTTGGCTAGATTATTCTCCCTACCCTGTTCATGCTCAATTGTGTTTTGTTGTTTTCCTTTTTTTCCAATATGTTATACAGCACAGCAGAATAAGAGGCTAGCTATTACAGGCAGGGTGATTCAAATTCCAACAAAAATGCTTCTACTTTTAGATCTGTATGGTTTAAGCAGGGATCAAACTATTGCTCTTTGTCGATGCACAAAAACTTGTGAAGTTGTAAATGGGCTGTGGGTTATAGTCAGGACAAACCCTTACACACTAGACAGCTGAAGAAGAAACTTAGGGTTATTTGATTTGCTGAAGCAATCACAGAAGTGGTATGTGTAGGAGATTGGCATGATGGCATGCTTAATTTAAAATTAAATAAATTACAGTTAATTTACAGAATCAATTTTAAAAAGCAATTTTGCTGAAATAGTGAAGTTAAAGGAAAGTGTTAAAGAACAGCACATTTGTAGAAGTCTTACCCTTTTGTGGCAAATTCAGTAAGTTACGTAACGCAAACAATAAATCAAAATGTCACTTTTTAAAATTGCCAAACAGATAACAAAGCATGTCCTGACATTCTTTTCTATTTTTAGACTCCAGGAACTGTATCATTTCCCAGCTTGGTGAAGAAGCAAAAGTAAGTTGTAAGCAAGTATTGGTGAGGAACATAGCAAAATAAAGATCAGAACAGCCTGTATGGGGCCTTTCAAATGTACCACAGTTCAGAGGCAGAATTTTTATGTGGACAAATGCAACCAAGGCTACTAACCATTGACTGTCTTATTTTATTATTTTACCAGTTTGGGGTTGCCCTACTTATTTTTTGAAAGATTAACTTTCGTATTCTACTGAAATATTCCTTGGAAAGCTAGAACTGACCATGAAACACAGTTGCGGTAGCACAAGTGTTGCATACAAAGAGACAGATAGATTGGCGATTAATACTACAGAAAAATCAGAACCTTGGTCAGCTGGGTACTAAATGGGCAAAAAGGTGTGCTTACTCCCTATGTTGGGACTGTGTGTGCTGTCTGAAGTCTTCTCTGAAAGAGTAAGTTTCAGTGAAGAGGAGGTAAAAATTCAGCTTAGACATCGAGTCTCACAGTGCTGACAAAGGGTTCTTTCAGTTGTGAATTATACCACTTCTGGCAGGGAGATCTTTTAAGTTCAGAAGTATTGAGATTAATTATGGTGGAGACTAATAAGTTTGAGCTCAGAAGGATACGAAGTCACCCTCAACTTTCAAAGCTAGGTTGGAGCAGGTAGCACTTTGGTTATTATTTCAAGGTATATTTTAGAAAGAGGCTTGTACTATAGGAGCCATGCCTTGTGCTTGCAAGAGCACATAGCCATGTGACAGTAGCTTAAAGGATATAGAAAAGTATGAAACGAAGACGATATTTGTGAAGTGCCTGGCTAAGTGACATTTACATTTTTTCTCAGTGGACGTTCTGTTTTATTGCCCCTTAGCAGGCACAGCTGTCCTTCAGCAAACAATGCAAAGAGAACCTGCAGCTTCAGTCTAAAATGACCGCCCTGCAAGAAACAGCAGAGAAAGTACAGGTAATGAGAATAGCTACTCTTGTTTTTAAAATGGAAATAGAGTATAACAAAGCAAGTGATTACAGTGAGAAATTATTATACATTTACTGGTAAGCCTCAAATGGAGGTCAGGAGACCAAATTGAGTGCCCTCAGGTAATGTGGGCTAATAAACAACTTCCAGTGAAGGAATTAAATCGCTAGCCTACGTAACTGTTCAGATTTCCCAGCCTTAAGGCTGGAAAGCTTTCTTCCAAACACTTATTTTGAACCAGCTTTTTTTGAAAAAGTCTTCTTCAGGTATCAGGTTATGCAGAGCTACTGCTGCTCCCTGTCTACTCTTGAAGTAGTACATTTATATTCCTTTGCACCTTTAGATTCTACATGAATACATTTCTATTAATGAGTCAAATACGGAGTACCTGCTTGGCTAAAATTTCCTCTGCCTTTTGGGACCTCAGTACATTCTAAAAAAATTGTATTTATTCTACTTTCCCTCTTCTTAGAATACGTTTTGGAAAACATTTTTCTATTCTCCTCCTCCCAACAGATACTTGTTTATTAGGTGGTGTTCACTGGTAATGGGATTTGGATATGTCTTTCACAGAAAGTTCCATTTTTATTTGGTTATCTACAATAATTCAACTATGAAATTAGTAGGGGTCTGTTTTCAGTTTTTGCCTTTTTTGCCTTAGAAACATTACTTTTTTCTGGACTTGTGATTATGCTTGATTGGTAGTTTGAACTATGTTCTCTTTTTTTCCCCCCACTACTGTAAACTTTCAACACTTTGGAATAAGTCTACCATAAATTGGGACTACCTGAACAAATTTTTTTGGACACTTTTTACCTAAAATAGATTTTTCCGTATCTGCAAGCATAACTTTAAAAAGTTTCTGACAGCCTACTATGCAGGAAAAAAAAAACAACAAAAAAAACCCCAAAAAACCCCCAAAAAACCATAACACTGACAACATGTTTATCATCCTCCTCCTTCTATCTGACCAGGTCCTTAATGACCACTTAAGCCAGCAATGCTCAGAGCTCAGCACCACACTCCAAAGTGTTGCCATGGAGAATACTAAACTCATTTCAGATTATCAGACCGTGCTTAAGGTATGTAGCCTACTACTGTAGTCCAAGAAAGTTGTCTGCAGCTCAGGCATTAGACAACACCCTAAATCCTAATACTGATAATGTGTGGGAATACAGTAAAATACTTTACATATAGCAATGGAAGCTCTGCGAAGAGGGTGATAAAAAAGTGTTAGTGCCCTATTCAAGAAGCGGCACACCACAATATGCAGAACTACAGGGGTGATGCAGGAGCTCAGTGACAAATTAACAACTTTATAAATTAATTACTTGTCCCTCATCATTCTGATGCTAGTGTTACTGCCTGGGTAATGTTTCCTCTTTAGGCAGAACAAGACAAGACTCATAAGCTGCAAGAGCAAGACTCGCTTCTGAACACTGCCCGTGCCAACATTCTCGGAGAGCTGCAGAGTGTGCAGCAGGAGAGGGCTCAGCTTCAAAGAGAGTTGTGAGAAGTTTTCTCATCTGCAGCCTCTGTCTCCCCTTCCTCTGTTGCATTCTCACCACCTTGATTTCTGCTTCTTTAGCGCTTGTTAGTTACTAACACAAAAGGGCCAGTTTGGTATTTAATATGGAGGCCATCTTCTGTCCTTCTGTTGTACTAGAATTCCAGCTTGGCTATTCTGTCTTTCTTTAGGGAGGCCTTGCGTTTAGAGCATGGCAAACACAGGCAGAAGGCAAGCCTTGCTGAGGAGGCAGCAGCCAAACAGAGGCAGCTTTTGGAATGTACTATTGCTAGACTGCAAGGTGAACTTGAGACAGCTTTGCAAGAGAAAGGATCTCTGCTGGCAGAAAAGGAAGCTCTTCAATGGGAGGTACAGAAAACTTACTGCTTTAAAGCTATATTCTTGAAGGCTGCTTTTGGACCCACATCGCTAGAGTTCTTATTTACATACCAGTTTTGCTTTCAGAACGATTCTTTTTTGCTATTGCAGTGGCAAGTGTGACACGCTCTCCCTTTTCCTACTATGCTTATATTTTGACTTGTAACGTCTCCTCTCTGAAGCTTGAAAAGGGAGAGAAGACAGGGCAGCTCTACAGATACTACTTCCGAACTTCAGAGTTGACTTGCAACCTTCAGTTCAACTGTTCTGAAGATATGTAGTATTTCTATGAATCTGGACATTTTCAGGTAACAATGATTTCATGTTTCTTTTGACAGATAAGGACAACAGCAAATGAAACAATACAGGAAAGGAATAAACTGGAAGTAGAAAAAACAGAGAATGAGGTATCTTGCAATATATATGGCTGTTCTTTAAATACAGTGTTGTCTTTCTCTTAAATTTTCCTTTCATTTTGCTTACTCTCACTTACCTAAATGATTTCTAAATAATATTTAGATTATAAATAATAAATTGTATTTACCATATCCATATTGTTCACTTTGCTGTTTGATATTTTTCTTGTCTATATGGATGTGTCCTTTGGAGCAGCAACCCTACTGCCTCCAACACAAGGTCCTATTTGTAGTAATACGTTTGTTGTGCTACTATAGCAAGTGATGAATAATTTTCAGCTTTCAGCTGTTTTGCTTGTGTGGCTTCCTTGCATATGTATACCTGGAAAAGGAAAGGCTGCGTTTGTGGTATAAATGAGTAATTCCTTAGTGTTGTGACTGAAGTCAGCATGATTCTTTCACTGTTGCGTAATTGTTCTCTGAAACAGGAGAGACTATACGTAATCCATATGTAGTGCTGAGGTTTTGTGATATTCATGTATTGTGACTGTGGAAATCTGGAAGTGGTGCGATTAGAGTTGGATTTTCTTGTTCATAGCTAGAAATGATTTCAATGAAATTCACTTTGCAAACACTAGAGGAAGAGAACAAGAGGCTATCGGATCGCTTGACTGCACTGGTGCATGAGCAGGTAAGCCACTAATAAAGTAGATAACTGATGACCTGACTAATAAGTAACTATAGCAGGAATCAGGGTGCTCTTTGAAGTAATATGTGTTTTGTGGAGAGTGGCCAATCAAATTAAGGAATAAAAAAAGGGAAAAAATGAAAACAAAAGGGTAAGAGATCTCAAATGTTACTCCATCTTTTTAGATGTCTGTGTGGGATGGGCGAAGAGAACTGTATAGAGCTTCAGGTATTGGACATTTAGGTATGTCATTACAATCTTATGACTCCATTCCATTTTCTAGTACAGGTATACAGCTTGTATATCTGTACATATATTCAGCTTGTGTAGTGTACATTGGGAAGGTGTTAACAACAGTTTTATGCCCTTTGTGCACGGATTTGCTACTTGGGACCTCATTCCCATTTTTAACTTGTTCCTGTTGCGTTATTTCTCACTACTCTGTCACCTGGATTAGGATACTTGACAAGTTCCATAAAGTTGAGTAAAAACTTAGTAATACTGTGGTACCAGTGCTTTCACTATTGTTTTTTTACAGTATTGTATGTAATGACCAGTTGTAATGTTGGAGATCCTAAAAAACTTAGCTGCTGATGAGGTCCTAACATAGAATCATAGAATCATTAAGGTTGGAAAAGACTTCTGAGATCATCTAGTCCAACTGTCAACCCAACACCACCAAGCCTACTAAACCATGTCTCGAAGTACCACATCTGTATGTTTTTTGAACATATTTTGAATAATGAAGCTATTGAACTATTTTTGCTAAGATCTTTCAACTAGTATTGACAAGAAAGCACCAGCTCTGCTGGATGGAGTTTCCAAACTGCTTGTGAGTACTGGTCTACCTGAAGCGTGGTACAGTAACCATGCCCACAGGAGATATCTCAAAACAGGCTGAGTGAATATGCCAAGCCACTCACCAAGATTTGTCTCTTTAGGACCAGAAAATTCAAGAGATCTCTGTGTGTGTGTACTCAGGAAAATCCCAAATATTGGAATAAAAGTTTCTGATCAGAATGAAGGAGCCATCTGANGATGTCTTTATATTTTCTTAAAATCTGTTCTATTGTTTCACCTAACTGAAAATATATACCTGAAGCAACAGAGGAAAGTTTAAAATAGTCAGGGAGAAACAGGACACTGAGTACCTTTTTTGTTGCTTTTTGCCTTGTTGTTCCTACTGAATGGTGACATCTGCTCTTTTTTCCTCAGTATGCCCAGCAGCAGGTACAACAGGTGCTGGCAGAGCTGACTGACAGTAAGAATAAACTGACCCATGACAAAGGAAAACTTCAGGTACATCTCAGGATTCTATTTGTCAGCTCAAAAGGGAAACTTGTTTATGTTCATCCAAGATAAGGTTGTTTAACCTTAGCTCTTCAGTACTTAATTTGGAGGGAAGTGCTTATTTATTTTCTCTATTTAATTTATGTGTGTAGTGTCAAGCTGTCCTGGTTCAGCTGGGATAATTTTCTTCCTAGTAGCTGGTATAGTGCTGTGTTTCAGATTTAGGTTGAGAATAATGTTGATAACGCACTGATGTTTTAGTTGTTGCTCAGTAGTGTTTATACTAGCCAAGGACTTTTCAGCTTCCCATGCTCTGCCAGGTGCACCAGAAGCTGGGAGGGGGCACAGCCAGGACAGCTGACCCAAACTGGCCAAAGGGCTATTCCATACCATATGGCGTCACGCTCAGTATAGAAACTGGGGGGAGTTGGCTGGGGGGCAGCCATCACTGCTGGGGGCCTGGCTGGGCATCGGTCAGCGGGTGGTGAGCAATTGCATTGGGCATCGCTTGTTTTGTATATTCTTTTATCATCATTATTATTTTCTCTTCCTCTGCTGTCCTATTAAACTGCCTTTACCTCAACCCACGGGTTTTACTCCTTCCCCCAATTCTCTCCCCCATTCTGCTGGGGGGTAGGGTGAGCAAGTGGCTGTGTGGTGCTTAGTTGCCAACTAGGGTTATACCATGACACAAGCACATACAATAAGAGAGTTCTGTATCAAAATCATCTTAGATCCTATTCATACTGCCTTTGGGTGACAAGATGCTGTTGATGTAGCATCTCTAGGATTTGTGATAATTAAGTAGCTTAATGTGTGAAAATAGTAGAACAGCTAAGAACCACCAGGGGGCATTAAAACAAAATATACGGGTAGAAAATTGGTTGAAAGATAAGAAATGTGGAAAACTTTTTATAAAAATACAAATTAATAAGGAGGGAGGCAAACCATGGTGGTAAGCAAAAATAAACAGCATACGTAAAGCTTTCTTAAGCAGAAGTTAGCTAGACAGTAAATGAGGCACTGGAATTAAAGCTCTTACTTCAATGCGACCTATGTCAGAGTTTGGGACAGTGGTGCAAAGATTCCCGAGTTTCTTTTAAAAACAGCACAGAATGTTTAATGATTATTAGAGAGCAAGAAAGCTACATCTATGCAATGATCTTATGACTGATAGTATTGACAGAAGGAACTGACCAAGACATCGTTCTTCAATTAAAACAAGGTGAATTCTAATCTGGAATTATTTCTATGGAAGGATAAATTAGAAGTGATTCGCTTGCTGCTTCTCCTACTATGGGACTCAGGGAAAAGAAAGCATTCGCTCTGGGTAGAGACACATTGTCACATCACTCTGCTTTGCATTCCAGATAAGATAATGCTTTTCTGTTTCTGCACTAAAAGAAAGCTGAGCTATTTTGCCACATCTCTTTTCTTCTTTTCTTAAGACTGAAGTGCAGAAGCTGGAGGAAGAGCTGTAGATGCACGTTTAGATAATAGTGAGCTTTGCAAGTGCATTGCATGGAGACCAAATACACTCAGGTGAAACAGACCTTTGAGAACTTCTTACCCCTCAGAATAACTAATGCTTACATAGCCATTAGAAATCAGTCAATGCACTTTTTCCTGAAGAACAGAGCATACATTTGATGTTAACTGTAGCGGTCTAGCCTGCAGCTGGAAACGACCCGATTTCATCAAAACAAACATGATAACTATGGAAGCTTAGCTGAACAGAGCTGTTTTTCATCCAAGCTGACTGCATGTATTCAGGCTAGAAGACACACAGTTTACAGGATTATAAAGGTAGTCCTCAAGATGTTTTATTATTTCCCAGTAAGTGAACAAATAGTTGCAGATAATACTTGTCTGGCTATATTGCTGGGAGGCAGATAGTTGTTCTGCTTCAGTTTGTTTGCTCAGTCTTAATAGACTGAAATACAGAGAAGAGGTGTGTTAACCTGGGCAGTGAAGTCAAGCTTGTAGGTATAAGACTGTGAAGTAGACTCTGCTCTGTCCTGAGTTTGCTATGCTAAGCTGGAAATTCAAGTAACCGCACTGAGACTTCTGTTCACAAGCAAGAATGAGCTCATAGCAGTAAGTGCTCTTTACAGCCTCCCTTGCTTCTCAGATAAGCAATCTTGTAATCATTTCAAGTTGGAAAACTAAAGCAGCAAAAGTGACAAACTGTGAATCATATCCATAACATCCATCGAACTAGAAATTAGACAGAAGATGTAACCACGTTTAGGGTGCTTCCCTGGAACACAGGGGGTCTTATTTTTTCATTCTGTTTCCAGAAAGTAAAATGAATCAAAGTTTTATTGTATTTTATTCTCCATCGTAGCGGATGGTCTATCAGATAGTCAAAGACAATTGGATATTTTATTGATGATTGGAATCCATGACCCAAATGCTTTCAGATTTTGGGAAAATTAAAACACTCAGTTCCATTGGTTTGCAGATGTAGAGAACTAGCCATAGAAAGGTCTCACAGTGGGAGCAGACCAGAGGGGTGCTCAGAACTAGGGGGACTGTGCTGGCTCTGTAGAGCTGCGACAACAGCTAACACCACAGACTTCTAATGAAATTTCCATCAGCACTGTGTCTTGCTGCTGCTGAGATACAGAGGGAAGTCACATTACTTTGGATAATGTGCTGTGGAAAGTATCACAGAAGAAAGCTTAAATATCTTCAAGTAATGCAAACTGAGGAATAAGATGTAGCATCTAATTCTGCTCCAGTGAATAGATGTTTTGAAGAGTATTTTTTCAGTTTCTGTTTTTGGTACTCACATCTTCACTGCCTCCAAGGACTGACTGACTTTGTGGTAGGAACGGCACCAAAAAGAAATTCCCAGCAAGACCTTGGCAACAGAAGTCTCCTGATCACAATGCTAGGTCAGCTGCAGGCTCAAGAGAAGAAACTATGGAATCTGATTTACGTGCTTGTGGTCACCGCTCTACTCTACACCAAGTTAATTTTGAACAAGATGAACATTAAAGAAATTCTGTGTCTGTATGTGGAGATTGTTCTAGGGTCAGCCAAAGGATTCTGTAAAATTCTATAAAGAACATGGGAGAAAAACTGGAGAATGTAATAGACGTTCTCACTCCAAGATCGTTGAAAACTGATTGGTCTACTGGGATTAATGAAGGAGACTTTAACGTGGTGAGTGATGAACGTGTAATGAAAGTTAAAGTGATGGCTGATTTCAGTTGACTAATTGATGACAAGAAATGGCTGAAAATTAACAGGGACCAAAATCTTTTGGTGTTTTTTGTTTGAAAGAGACACAGATGACAACTTAGGCTAAGCAACATTAGAATCAACAACTGGTTTTGACTAAAAAGCCAGCTTCATGCATCTGTGGCACTTCCTGAATGAAGCCTGCGTACCAAAAGCTCAGAAGCATTGGAACAGTCAGTTAAAACACCCACAAAAAAAATCCAAGAACACCACCACATGCTCAGCTTGGGCTTAAGCCAGGGGCAGAACAAAGGTTATGGCATTAGAGGAAGCTATTTCCATGTTCAGAACCATTGCATGCTCCTGGCACTGCTGCAAACAAGCAGGTTACTTATAAAAGAATCCTTTAATAAAAATCTAATAGATGACTAATTTTCCTGCTCCTTTTTCTAATGATTTCTTGTACTGCAGATGGCAAACCTGCAGCATCAGCTGGACGCAGCAAAGGGTGGTAACAGTAAGGTGACAGCTGTGCTGGAGCATGTGTTAGCTTCTCGTAACAAGATGCAAGCAGCTCTGGATGCAGCACAAACTGAGCTGGGATACAAGGACACTGAAATCAGCAACCTCAGAAAAGCCAAGTAAGTGAAACTGATACTGTTTCTGTGGTCTATCAGCAGGGTGGTAAAGACAGATACAGCTGAAGAGCGGCACCTTCCCCTTGGTTCTGGCTGATAAGCTACAGGACACGTTTGTCTGAAAAGTTTCCTATGTCCCCTGCTGCAACAATGAAACACACTTAGTACTAGCAACCAAGTACACCAAGCGCTTGTAGCTAACTGCAAGCTTGGCAGGCCTTGTGCATAGTATGTAAAAAACAATTTAACTTCAGTGACAGGCAAAACTTAATATGGTTAAGTTGAGAACCAAACTGTGAGATGGTCTCCACTTCAGAGGAAGTGTGCACAAATTGACGTAATGCATGATTTTTTTAATCCGATTTCCATTTTCAGGACCCAGACTCAACAGAAAATACAGAGGTTAGAAACAGAATTGGAACATTGCCAAGCCAGACTGGTTGCCATGGGAAGGCAACAGAGCAGCCAGGTAGAGACTGGATTCTTCCGTAGTAACAGCCACCACTACATTTTTGGTGTTGAGCCATGTACCTTTTCTTTTCCTGAATACAATATGGTGCGAAACATTCATGTAAATCAAGGCAAAAATATTCTATCAGCTTTTGGCTGTGGAGCAGGAAAATCACTATCCAAGTGTTGAAGGAGGCAAGCATCTCCTCTCTAAAGGAGAATTCCTTGGCACAGGTGAAGGTTTCGCAGTCTGCAGCTGGATACATAATATGAACAGAGATTTTGGAAATGTATGTAGCCTTTATTTTTTTCTTATTAGAATGGAGGGGAGAAGAGTCCAAGGAATTGCTTTCATCTGTCCTCATAATACCTAGTTTCAAAAGGATTACCTCCCAACCCAAACACACTCACTATTGGCAAAAAACATTTTTTTCCCCTCAAGAAAGTCATGGCTTTATGACAAGTTGTTCTGATCCTTCTGACTAAGCCAGTCAGTGGATTGGCATTGTAAGGATTCCCATCTAGATGCCTGTGCTTAGGACATTTGTAATCAGACAGTTAGTGAACACATTTAACTTCCTGTAAGTTGATACTGACTGGGAAGGGAAAAAATACTTTCTAAGCTTTCTCATTTGGGTAAGTATAAATCTGATTTGTTACTGCACAGGTGGAACCACTTTCTAAGGCACTAGAAAGTGCTAGAGCAGACAACAAGAAACTTGTTCTTCGTTTAGAAGAAGTTCTGCAGGTCAATAGTACCCTGCAGAGCAAGCTGATCCAAACTCAATGCGAACTGAAAAGTAAAGAAACAGAGCATCAACAGCTGACGGTCTTCAGGTAAGAAGAGATCCATGATACTACACCCGAGGAGAAACATTATTTTGCACTAGAATCAGAGCTTTATGGCTTTACTCATCTGTCAATATCAGCATTGACTGTATGCTGAGCCAGCAGCATGATAAAGATAGATTCATGCAAAGCTGTAGAAATGGGCTCTTTCTCTCGTTCCCATAATGACTCTTCAACCTACTCTGCTGTGCTGAGGAACTGCTTACCCAGGGTCATTATGGCACTTCTACAAACAGCTTTTCTGTGAGGATAGCGGAGAGTGCTTCCACTTTGAAGTGGCCTGCAGTAGCTATAGCAAGGAGAGCACAGGACAGCTCTTTAAATTCCCCACATAAAACTGAACACTAGGAAGTAAAACCTCAAACTTAAGTGTAGGTGCAGTCTGAATTTCCTCATTATCCTTTGTCTAAACAGGCTTAGCCATTTAATTTTCTGAAGGAAAGTAAGTTGTGCTGAAGTGTTTTTTTCCAAAAAGTTTGTTTACCTTGTATAGCTATTTTGAACTTCCTTTTAAATAAATGGAATATGAAAACATACAGAAAACACATTCTAATCTTTAAATAGTGGTGCAGAGAGTATATCCAAGATGAAAGTATTTACAATGGAATTGTTTTGCCTATTCTTTGTTTAGAAAGCATATTAAATATAAACATGAATAACTGAATTTGTTTCTTCTCTTTAAAGAGAGTTAATGGAAAAAGCCAAGACTGAGGAAAAGATATATGCTAAACATTTAGAGTCTTTGAAGAAGCAGTTTCAAACTGAACAAGAGGCTTCCAGGAAAGCTGCCTGTCAAGAATCTGCTAAGGTGAGAAGGGATAGAATTAAAAGATTTCAGTGAATGATTTCCAGAGAAAGAGGTCTGCTATACAATTTTCCAATAGAACAAGAGCAGCTCATGACAAATATTTGTCTCCTTTTCCATTCATCATGGAGTTGTCCATCACTTGTATAAAACAAACAGAATTTTGTCATGTGGTGGACAGACATTTTGGTGGCCAGGTGTAGTGATACCTGTGCTCTCTTAACTTTTTCAAGTACCACTCTATATCCCCCAACGCTACATACCTCATTGTACATAAGATCTAGAGACATTGATATCAGTCATTCCAGTGACTTCAAAAGGATAATCTGGTGTTGTATAGCAACCTCCAGGGATAAAATACTGGTTTGGAGGTCTGCTTTGTTGCTTGGGGGCTGGATCATAAAGCTCAGATAGAGCAAATCAATTGGGTTTGCTCCTTATTAATTATTGTCTAGAATCACCCAATTCTTACAGTTAATGTGAACTCACTTTTTCCCCTTTCCCCTAGGTAAAGAAAGCCCTTGAATCCACCTCCAAACTGGCTGAAGTTTCCCATGCTAACAGGGAGCTGCGGCAGAAAGTAATAGAGTTGGAAAAGTCTTTGTCCAGTTACAGGGAAAAGCTAAAAAGCCAAAGAGCTCAATGCCTGGCCTATAAAGCTAACACAGAAAGTGTAAAAGTATGCACATGCTTTTCAATAAAGGGAGATGTCCTACCTGAGAACTCTTTTTTCCTCCTACTGAGTAGGACTGCTGTTGATCCTTTGCAGTAGAGCTAGACTCGAAAATAAAAGTAACTCTGGACTCAGACTCTGAACAGAAGATGAATAGATTGATAGCAGCTGCAGTAATTGTGTGGCTTCTCCTGTTGTCTCTCCCCCCCATATTAACGATGCCATAGAGTCCCATCCCCCCATTAGACTTTTGTAGTCACATTTGTCCTTTTTATTATTTTGTGGATACAGTCTATTTAATTATTGATTGGGCCAAACGTTGCTTGTGTAGTGATTAGTCCCTTTCCATCCTTGGTAGCTGTAGAACTTACAGTTCAACTGGTACCTGATCCTAAATGAGAATCTAGACTCCTTTGCAACTCTGCCCCCTCCTTGTTCCTCTTTCCCTAGGGGGCATGGGTTCTCTTAACTTCAGTCTCATAGGGCAAGAAATAAGGACACCATGTGCAGACATCTGCCGAAATAATTCCCACATAGCAACCAGTGAGCCTGAAAAATTCCTGAAGTTTTGTTTTGCTCAACAATTTCCAGGAAACTGAATCTGAACCGAAGAAAATGGGAACACTGAAAGAGGAGGATCAGAAGAAGAATTATGAACAAGTGAGCTTTCTTGACCAGTTTCCTGAAGAGACTGATCTGCTAAAATGTTGTTGGAATTTCATTCTTATGTTGTCTTCAGTCACAGGACATCCAGAAACTTGTGTCAGAGTTGAAAAGTGTGCAGAGCAAGATGCAAGTGTTGTTGAAAAACCAACGTGAAGCACAAGTGCAGCATAGGCAGCTGGAGACCCAGCTGGAAGCAGAGAGAAGGCAAAGGGAGCAGCTGGAATGCAAATGTCAGGTAAACTGATAACAGCATGAAAAAACAGCGAGACGCCTATGGAAGCATTTTTGTGCAAAACCTACGGGTTTGTAGAAGAGGTGGTAGAAAAACTTTATGGACTCAGTCAAAAAAACTTTATGGACTCTGTCTGCTCCAGAAAGCCCAAGTAATAGCTTAATATACATTCAGTATATATCTGACTTTAGAGAGAGACAGGATTTTTGATTTTTTTTTTTAAGTGCTAGAACTCTAAGCTATTTACAGTAAAGATTTGAGTCCTTCTGTTGTATTGCAATTTTTTATGTGTCATGAAAAAATTGTTTAGAAATTCGTGTTCCTTTTTTTTCTACCTAGAAACTGGAAAAAACAGTCCAACATCTGAAGAAATATAAAGAGGAGACAGAAAAGAAACTGAAGGAAGCCAGCATAGAGTCAGAACAGGTGAGACTAGTTAGCATTAGAATAGTAATTTGTTGAAAGTAACAAGAGAATATTTCAGCACATGCACCAAGTAACCCTTTCAGTCTCACACATAGGTCTCTCGTGAAGAGTGAGGTGCATCCTTGGCCTTTTCAAAATTTTTATTTTTTTTTAAATTAAAGTTTTTCTCTTTTCTGTGAATCACTTCAATTTACTGGGGCTTGTAAGAAGAGCTTTTATCCTACACAGCCTGTTGTCTTCATCAGGCTCAAGATACCTGTGTTAACCAACCAAACCAAAGTGTGCAGCCAAGTATATTGTCCCCCATTTCCCACCCCAAGAAGTCATTTGCCCTTGCATCACCTTTTCCTTGCACTACTGTACCACAATATGCAAATTATTACAGCTTGCATGGATTACTCTAGTAGGTTGGGGTGAAATTCTAGGGGTTCAGATGTTTGATAGGGTATTAGCCAGCAAAAAATAAAAAAAAAAAAAAAAAGAAAAAGGAAAAAAATCAGAGGTGCCCCAGCCTGAGGTCTTACATGCTGCTTATCAGTCAAAGTACTATTCTGTGATTAGAAAGAGTTCTTAATAGCAAGAGAGTGTTTGTACAGCATTCTTCCAGCAAAGTTAGTCTTCCTCCATCTTTCTCAGGAGTTTGTGGTACTCAGCATCTATTTCCCACCCCCCTTCTTCCCAATGCCTCTGCATTTTATGCTGTGTTGGAGACCTGTGTTGACTTCATTACCCTCTAAGAGAGGGGCAACTTTGTAGTGAGGACCTCTCTAATACATCCTTTTCAGAGCAATGGAAGAGGGCATCATGGAGAGCTCCTACCCCTACACAGCAGGGAGAGATTTGAGTTGTATGCTGTTCTGCCCCTTCTTGCACAGAGTTCAAAAACCAGACCACAGCATGCATTAACTGTTCTCTCTGCAGTTCTAATTACACTGTCTTGCTTAGGTCACAACTAGCCTAGAAGCAGCTCACCGTTGGTTCAAATCTAAGTTTGACAGCCTGCAGCTAGAAGTTGTGAAAAACCACTAGCCAAAGAACACTGAAGAGAGCAGCTCAAAAAGGAGGTAAAGCAAGCAAGCACATCGATTTCCAAGGGGGAAGCAAAGAAAATAGGTGGGGGAAGTATTTGCTAGCTCATTATCAGTCAGGATTTCAGTTTCCTAAACTTTCTTTTGTAGTTCCTTACACAGGGGTAGAAAACAGACGCTTCTTCTAGTTTAGTGTGTTGTTTCCTCTTTTGCCAAAGGACATTTAAGCAGCAAAGAATATTACAGGTACAAGATAGTTTCAAGGGACTGTTTCTGTACTTAGAAAAGTTCTCTTGCACATACTTCATGTCTTGTTGATGCTCGTTAACCAAATGCTTGTCTGAAAGCTAACAGCTAGTGTATTTCCATCTCTACATTCGCCTCCATTTCAGTGGTTCTCCTTCCCCTCCTCCATACCTTTTACAGATACCCTTTCAACAGCCACGCTTACCTTGTTTGTGTAGATTCACCAGCCTTCTCCATAATTGGTGGTTCTCATATAGCTGTGTAATTAGCTTTTTATAGATGTATGTAGTAAACTGGTAAAACTTTAATCTCTTCTTTAGTAATGACAGAGATTCCTCAAACAGTCATCAGCGTCATGAAACATTACATCTTTTCCCAGGAGAAAAAGCAAGAAGAGCTTCCCACTCACAGCACTCCCTGGGCAGCAGAGCAAGGACCTCAAGGCCTCCAGCTCACCGTCAGGAAGGCCCACGTGAGCTGGGCAGGAAATGAGCTCACAGGGTGATTACCAGCCCGGGGAGAGCATCACCTGCCGCCAGGAGACTCCCTGCTAGCACCCAGGTGCTGGAAGAATCGGGAATTTTACTTGATCCAACATTGTTAGATAGGTCTGCATCACTGAGAAGGCCTTGCAAATAAAAGGTGCTCACAGGGCACCCGTATATAGGGGACCTCAGGATGCTTGTGTAAATCATAAACTCTGATTTGAATTAATGCATACCTCTCACCCTGTCTTTTTGACTCAGGTGCTTTGCATTGTGAGGCTGATGCCAACAAAACTACTATTTATAGCAAAACTATGTGCTGTGAACTATGTGCTGTTGATGTCCTACATCTTTGCTTTCATCACTTGTCTTTTACCAGCTTTAGACTAAGGCCTGGCAGGTGCTATCAACACAAATCTCAGAGCAGTGTGCACAGGGTTCAGGTGAATTACTGGAGACCGAGTCATGTGTCTGTGGCTGGATGCTGACGTGACTGGGACAGGGAGGAACTGGCAGGACTGGCTGCTTCTAACGTAGATGATATCTGGGTCATGAGAGAACATAAGCCTTGGGCTATTTTAGGAGCATATAAGGAATTCATTAGGTGTGTGATGTTACACCACACGTCATCTTACCTTCCTAAGAATTAGTGGAATTTGTTGAACCTATCCTACTGTGGAACACCACACTGGGCAAAGAGTAGTTAAAGCAGATGACTTACATCATAGTACATTGAAGATGATTCGAACGTGGACAGTTTTCATGCTTGTTTGACTGCAGATCAGCTCATCTTTGTCATGGCTTACTCTTCCACATGGTTTCAATAATACCACCTAGCTTCTGTACAGGTGCTGTTGCACTCTGATCTGCTTTGAGAGAGCTGTTTGTAGACTCCTCTGTGATCAGTTAGTTATTTTTGTGGGATCTATACATGCTATTTGCAATACTTGTTTAGGTTAGTGCGAAGTCTTGCATACCTCTGGAGCCTAGGAGTAGCCCGAGGACACACTGGAATTTGTCTCAGTCTGCTCCTCCAGACATTTGGTCCTAAACTATAACTTATGTGATACAACCCTGGACTCATGGTGACCTGAGCCTCTCCTCCTTGAAGCAAACGGCTGTTCCAAGGACCGAGGGGTGGCTGAGCATGCTATTACAGCTTATGCGCACCTGAGCTTCATTAAATTGTGCTGCTTAAATCAGGCCTATGCAATATGGCTTGGGGTTTGTCCCAGTCAAGCTGGTTCCTTCAGAAATCAGTTGGCATCTATGCCACACCTGCTCCGTAAAGCTGCTTAGGTGGCTTAGCGTAAGGTGTGCCTCTCCACTTCCACAGTGCCCTCAGGCAAACAGCAGTCAAAACTGTAATCTAGCTTTGCTCGCTATGAACTCACACTGTAGCGTAATCACAGCTGGAAAAAAGTCCTCTCCAATAGCACTTACCATTTAACACTTCTGCTTACATTGAATGCTTATGTAGGTTGCCTAACAAGGGACAAATGATTGTGACCTTTGCCTGTGTAAAAGGACAAAGCATATGGCGGCTGCATTTGTCTGACCGGCACATTGGCACGGCACCAGCACCAACCACTCCACCCACCCTGTTTGCCCTCTGCAGGAGTTTTTTTTACCAGTAAGTGGTATACTTCAAGGGTTGGTTCTTCGCCCCTTCCTTGTTCCAGAGTCTCCTGCTCTCTCTAGGGACATGCAGCTGCAGTTACTTTCGGTATTGAATGCAAAGTCTGCTAGGTCCAGGATGGGTTTTGGATTGGTTTTTTTTACTTCAGATTTGCTCTAGTCTGATCTTGCTGACTGAATGCTCATAGCAACCGGAGCACTTCTGGAAGCCATCTTCTAACTTGCTTTCATTTGAAAGGAAACTAGTTTGTCTGCTTAGGGCCTGCCCTGCAATGTGAACCAGAGCATGGTGAGCAACAGTTCACCCATTCGGAACATCAGAAGTACACAACAGCCAAGAACTCGTTATTTTCTTTAAACATAATAATTTCAATAACGTCGTAGTAATCGAACACTGCTGCTGCCTGCAGGATCAATACTTGAGGTCTACATTGCCAGCCTTTCCCTGGGCTTGGCAGTTGCTAAGCCTTTCTTAGTTATAGTAATATTTGCAGTATTTAAAAATGAATTTTCTAAGCAGCGAAAAGTTTGGTTGGTTTGTTTGTTTTTTTTTTTTTTTCCCCTGTCAATCTGTGGCCTTCAGCAGATGTGGATGGCAAACAAACAGCTTTCTATGCTTGTCACTGCCAGTATCCAGGAAGCACAACTGAAAAGGTATGATTCAGTTTTTAGGGCATTCAGCAGATGCTTGTATGAGCAGGCCTTAATATGCCTCGAGTTAGTGTTTTATATAAAATAGCTCTTCAGCAATAAACAGCTAACAAAATTATCATGGTTAAACCAAGTAGTTTGACAATACCTGTAGTGTGTGCCTGAAACTGTTAGTAATTCTCTTAGTGAGGCTTGAGGAATATTCCCAACGTCCTGACAACATCCTGAGGCTGGCAGCTCTATGTCAAGTCTATTTAAAAAAAAGTACAAGCAAGAAAATTCTGAATATTTCAGACTCAGTTTTGGAAAAGAATAATGCAAAGGGAATCTGTGTACTGGATTGCTGGCTTCTGTTTTCTAAGCATTAGTTCAGTGTTGAGGGAAGCATTTCCTGGGACATGCTAAACTTCTTGCATATCAAGGGACAGGTGTCACTCACTGCAAGAAGAAAAAAAAAAATCAACAGGGTTACAAGATGTGAAAAGCCCAATAAAGAGTAAGGAAAGCGTCAGCAGAAGACCTTTTACCCCAGGGTGATGCAACAATACTACGCTTGTACATATGTTGTGAACACATGGCAAACAGTCAGCTGTCATGTCAAAACTAGTGATGACGTATCACAAAGAATGAGAAACGAAATGGAGGTAAGGGAGGCATTCTCTCCCTTCCTCTGCAGCTTATGAATAGCCCAGGCTAACATAACTGAAATGGTTATTTAATTCTGCAAACTTAGCAGGGAACTTGTGTTTAGCACTGCTGCCAAGTAAAACATGCTGTCCTGCGAGTTAGTGAGACTTTCTTGGTATCTATCTCTTACCTTTGTATTCTCACTGTGGCCCAGCGTATCTCCAGTGAAGTGGGCATGCAATATATTGTAATTTGATGTTTGATTCGAGATAAAATTCCCTTACCTTTAAAATGAGTCTAGGCAATTCTACAAGACTTGTTTCTTAATCATCGATTACAACTGTGTGAAATGATTACAGAACACAAATAGGTATAAAAGTGCAGATAGCAGCAGTTAGCTGTGGTACTGTAAGTAGCTGGGGTGCTTGGGAGGCAACAGCACGGTTTGTTTTCTGTTCAGCAAACTACCTGGCTGAAAAATATTTTTCAGCCTTATTTTGCTGTAGTGCATAACATATAGCCATTTCTATATATACGTATAACTATATACTCTTCATTTATTTATGATAAAGCATTGCATCCTGCTTCTCTTGCTGGGTTGAAAGCAGCACAATTCCAATACCATATGCTACTGTTCAAACGTCAGAAGTAATTAAAACCCCAGACCATGTGCAATGTATGTTAAACAATACATTGTATGATATTATTATATTAATTTCTGCTGTAAGTTATTCAGTAGGATATATGTTTGCTGAGAATGAGTAAACATTATCATTAACGTCAACTTTTATTAACAAGTTCAGAAGAAGAACGAAGGTCACACTGATTTCAGTAGAAAAGAAATGAATCTCTTTCAAATGAACAGCTGCTAGGAATATGAACTCCTAAAAAATTCTGAAGACTTTACAGTTCTTGAAATACTGAGTTCTCCATCCTCTAGGGATCAGTATGAGCCCATTTCTTCTATATGATAGTAATTTAATGCTGCACATTAAAAAAAAACCTCATCACCAGTGAATACGGCTTCTTGAACAACCTCACTGGTAACTAGTATATTGCACATTGTACATCTTCCCTAAAAAAACCAAACCCCAACAAACCGCACTGGGCTTCAGCTTTCACTGTTTGATTCTATATACAAGGCTGGATATCAGATCGCAGAGCAGTGCACCAAAGGAGAAGAGCTAATAGCAGACCCACTTCAGCGCTGTACGCGGAACAGTTTCCATCCATACGCGATGCAGTGAAAACGTCAGAAGTAGAGAAGTCCATACAGCTATATACGGCACAAGCCACGTCTCCGACCACCTACAGAAAAAGCTGTACATAAACCCAGTTTCTCCAGCACGGCATAATGCAAAGGTTAATACAGAGAGTATCGATTCCGCCTGCCACGACCATCGTCATACAACTGCGTAGGTATACAACATCTTTTGAGCCATTCTCGTGTTTCCACTGCTCTGATAAATAAGGGACAAGTTGAAGGCAGCATCTCTTCTCAAGTCTGTCTGATCAGTTTCTATTCCCTGTGAAAAATAATGATTAGAAAAAGTTACCGACGTGCAAAAAAAGTATAAAACTTGAACCACGATTAGCAACTACAGTGGCATCAAAGCACATACTCATGGTTTACACAGGCTTTTCAGCTGTATAGAAACAAAGGAAGTAGTATTCCTCCTGCCTGCCCTCTTTAACGAGTTTCCACATGTTGTTGTTAATCACCGGAGCGTTATATAGTTACATACGCAAAACCTTAGCTGCCAGCTAGAGAGCCAGCTCATAAAGGAGGAAAGGGCTATCTCAATTTGCCTCTGTACACAAAGTATTTGTTTCTACAGTCAGAATGTGATCCTGCCTGTACCTCTGACCTGGTCACCAGATTGCTGCTTTGCCCTCCCAGCGCTCGCCCCCACACCCCTCACTTTACCAACCCTTCCCCTTTCCTAAATACGCTTGTAATTTCTCTACCTACCCGTGCCAAAGCTAGGCAAAAACTTTCTCTCAGACCAGGCTTCTAAATGTATGACACATCAATTAGGATGATCTAATACACATCAATTAGAGCAAAACCACGGCTCGGATGCTTTTAGGCATTCTTACTAGTGGTTCGTGGTGCTCCAGCATGCTGTTCCATAGCGTGGGGGAGTATATAGAACTTCCAGTTACAATTTATTGCACGTAATATATATAAAGTTCAGCTATTTATTCAGGTTAAGTTGTTTAGCAACCCTTTTTGCTGCGACTTCAGCCTATCGGTAAATGCTTCAAAATTCATAAAGCTTTGAAATTTAACACGTGCTTAAATACATTACCAGGTGACAATCAGATTTGGGCTTCCAATGACAAGGAATTACAATACAAACTAAAGGAAGCTCAACTACACAGATTTTATGTACCTACTTTAACTACGGCTGAGAAATTCTCCATATTGACCTAGCTTTATTCTCTGTACATAACTTGCAAAGACGCAGTACCTCCAAGGTGAGAGGAGGAAGTTCAAGTACTTTCTGGTAATAGTGGATTGCCAGGTGCAGTAATCCCAGCTGGTGAAGGCCGCGGCCAAGGTTGTAGAAAGACTCTTGACATGGTCCACGCAGGTCCAAGTACCGGTGAAGGAAGGAGAATCCCTGCACACATATTACGCACAGCTGTGAATCTCCCCTTTAAGAAGATGGCAGTAAAACGTGCTGGAGAACAGGTCTTTAAATGTAACTGTTCAAACTTTTGATCTCTGCTGCCCCACAAAACCACATGCAAGTTGAAGGCAAAAAGTAAGTCGTGTTCGATTGTTCAGAGCATAAAAACTGTGCTCTGTCAGTCTCCCTGTCACTGATAACAATGGGTAGATCTTTTTAATAAACTGAACACACAGTTACTTAGTATAGTGACTTACGACACTAGCTCGCTATATATAGAAAAGTATGTATGCGTGTACGTGTGTTTGTAACATACACACAGGTAAGACTGGTTCATGTTCACAAGAGCTGACCATCTTAAAAAACATGCAGCCAAAGGACAGGCTAGTGCAAGATCTTATTTTTCTTAAAAAAATACTTTAAAAGATTACCCTCCCCCAATTATTTATCTTTTTTTTAAAGGAGAAAAAAAAAAAAACCAAAACCCCAAACCTTCATTCCCTTTCGTTCACTCTTTGCTTTGGATAGCAGCAAAAAAATGGTTTCCTTCTACAACTTTTCAGAATTCTACAGACTTCTGAACTCCATGAAGTACATATCGAAGTGTTATTTCTGGAATGCAAGCATGTTCTTTTCTTGATCTTGTGCTCCATATAAAAGTTTACTCCAATACCAGTTATCGGGGAAATTATCAGAATATAATTTAATAAAGTGGCCAAAAATAAACATCACTGAGTAAGGGCATGAAAAATCCACATATCCTAAGCAGTAGGCGAGAATTCATGTCCCTTATTGAAGCCAACGGATGTTTTACTGCCAAGTCTCCAGCAGAATTTGAAAGGAAACTCATACCCAGCAATGCCAGTGCTATGCTTTAACAAATTTAAAATCCAAGTACTCTGTGTTACACTTTCTTATTTTGCTTTTAGTTTAAAATTAAAATATTTTGATATTAACATGTTTTATTAACGTATTTAACCTATATGACTAGCAGCATCCCAGGTGTACAGAATTTCGTTGCCACCCTTAGTCTGAACACCCGCTTCTCCTACGTGGCACGCTGCGACAGAGGAGCAGGACCCACAGGTACGACGTGCCTATTCGGCTGCTGCTGCCCCACAAGATGCCAAACAGGGCAATGCATGAAGTGACAGCGACCAGGCACCGGTGGGACAAACCAGTGCTGTAAAGCGGGAGAAGCGATTTGTTTCTCGTCTGCAGGACGTCGCTGCCTACCGGCTTGGTGTGTTACAGACTCTTCATGACTCAAGGTTTGCGCGATGCTGTAAGGATGAATGGCATTAGACCGGAGCCACCTCCCGTACAGAATAAAGAAGAGACAGAGAGGCGTACAGTATTATTTTGCATTAAAACGCAGCGTTTCACTTGACACTGAAAGAGCCCTGGGAGACACTTAGGAGGGACAGACAGGAGAGGTGAATTCAGAAGGGAGAAACGGAGCGCACAACTTTTTCATCCTCTCCCGTGCATTTCATTTTGTTTGTTACCGCTTTGGAATGCGACGCTTCTGTTGTAAATAGAGGCCTGCCTTTCTATGGGACCATGTTGGTAACCAGAGAAGATACCTTCTTCAACATCAGAAGGAGTTCCGACGCGAGCAGCTAATGATCATAATTTAGGTCACCAGTACATCACTGTGGCTGAATTATTAATCAACTACAATAGGAGCAAGAGAGGATGGAAAAACACCAAGTACAGTAAACAAGAAATGAGAAGACAGAAAGCAGGGAACCGTATTACCAGAGGGTAACATAAATAGGACACTGTCCAAGTACATTATAAAAGGAGAACATAGCAGCGCATGTAAGAAAGGCAGGCTGATTACAGAAAGAAGTGGATAGAAGTATTAAAATTAGGCCAAAGTTTGCAAGTGCAAAATGTCTTAAGTTGGTTACTGACATAATTGGTCTTGGTTTTAGAGTAGCTGAGGACTTACAGCTTTTGTCAAAATCGGTGCAAGCTACAGTTTTTCAGCAATTTCAGAAGTCATGAGAGCTCAGGATCCTCACCATATTCTGCTGACTTCTGAGTTCAGTGACCACAGTAATTAAAAGGCATTTCAAGTTAACGAAAATACTTGGTGAAGAGTGAGGAAATTTCTTTCAAGATTCTGTTTGGGAATCATCAGCCTGTGGTTTGTAACTGGATCTGGCAGATGAAAGAAAAATGTGAACCAGGAAGCTGAAAAATTGAGGGTAGCCTAAACTGGAGTTCACAAGTTCTTTACAAAGCGAGCTCTAAGAGGCACCTAAAAGGGGGAAGAGAAAAAGACAGGGGAAAAAAAACCACTTTCTAAGCCTGTAAAGTTTGCTTCCACAATGCAGTTTATGAGACATGTCTACGAAGCGGCATGTGGCACAGATTCTGCTCTACAGCACTTCTTCAGAGCAAGGCAGGGCAAGAAGAAAAATTTGGAAGAAAATCCAGGCTACAGCCGTCAAGACTGAAATTAGCAATATTTTCACAAACAGCTGGCAGCTGCTAACATCTATGTGAGTAATCACTCTATACGCACAGCAGAACAAGCTACATTTAACTAAAAGGAACAGTTCAAAAAAACTACAGTTCAAAAGCACACTCATCTGTGTTCATGTTTCGCCACTTCCCTCTTTTGAAATGCCATCTTAATTATGAAAAGTTATGTAAAGAGAGTATGTCGTAGCCATAACTGTCTGCAAGCCAGGAAACACTGTAGGTAAAAATAAGCACACTAACTCACCTGTACTAGAAGAGCATGCCTTTTCAACACGTATTTCTGAGAAGCCATATGGATGAAAGTCAAGCCAATACAAAGACTGTACAGAGGTTCATCTGGGTTTGCACGAAAGGCTTGCACATACTGTCCTAAAAGCAAATAATTGAATCAGGCTGTTTGTTGTGAAAAGCATTCCTCGCGAATTTAAGGGCAAAACCGAAAATCTTCAAATTAGAAGTGTGAACTAAGAAAAGAAACAGTTTAATACACCTACATCAAAATACACAGGGAAAAACATGAAAGAAAATTTTCTATTTTCTGCACTCCTTGGATTCTGAAGGAAAAATGCAAACTGTGATGTAAAAACATAAGCAGAAAAGAATCAGACACAGAAAGCAAACAAGGTCCTTGCTGGGATTTATATCCTGGAGGCCACACATCTTAAGTGTGATGTTTGGAGGGCTTGACTGAAAGCAGTAGGTTTACTTCAAAGGCCTGCTAAAAAAGTCCAGACCAATTTAAATAGCAAATAAAGTTGGTCGTTTCTGTCCTTCTTATTCTTTACTTTCATTAGCCTTCAATTATCTTTGCAAGTTAGTTATATCTGCAATGTGCACTGAACTCGAAACATACCAGCTTAATTTTTATTAGCAAAACTCTTTAGCAATGCTTTGACTTGCGTACAAAATAATTAAAGCACCAGACTAACACTGTGAAGCCACCTATAATTTTCTGATGCATGAAAACAATGACTTTAATAAATCTTTCTCTGGAAAAAAACATTCCCTTGTTATATTCGTTAATATTAGAATATTAATGACATTACCAAGAGCATGCTTGAAACTGCCAGATACAAATGCATTATGCCCATTTAGGACACACAATGCGTGATTATCAGGATTTTTCAGCATTAAGCGGAGACAAAAGCGATGGTGACGGACATCCTGAGATTGCATAGTAACTTGATTGAATATGTTCCATAGCTGAGGTTTATTGACGTTGTCCATTACCATGATTCTACAGAATGAAAAGTGTACAAGAAATTAGTAAACGCTACAGGAAATACTGTATCTGCAACAGAACCTCAACAGTTTAGGGAAGATAACGAGGAAGAGACACTCAAGGAGCAGGGCAGCGACTGAGGCAAAGTCGAGAGTGAAAGCCAGAACCAACGGTTCTGGCCACATCAACCGACCTACTGCGTTACGCATTTTTTTTCAACCACAGGCTATCAGAAAGCTCCTCTAGTTTCAATAGTCTTATCTGGTTTAGCCAAAGCTGGAAAGCATCAGCCTGCCTCCTTTAGCAGTATTTTCAGCAGTATGACAACAGCCTCACTGGCAACAATTCCAAGAGAGATTGCTCTACCTTCTGAGTACCCCACCTGATGTAGTTGTATGCTTTTCTGAAGTTCTTGTCCAGAATCGCAGCAGAGAGCCCAAAGTATTCCAGCTCCTTGCGCTTTTGTCTATCATCATAAAATGAATAATACTCCAGTGAAGAATCCACCAGTAGCTCTGCCTCCTTGTACCGGGAGAGGTCACACAAGGAATATATAGCCTTCAGGAGGAGGTTCCACCAGTCATCTTTTGTCAGAACACTTGTGAGAACAGCAAAAATTGCTAAAAATATTCAAGTCAGTAAGTTGAGAAAATTAAAACAAGAAAGCTAAACTCTTAAAAAAATATATGTCAGACTGATCTTTTCAAAAACATCTCAGCATTAACAGGTAAAATAAAGATAAAATATTTACTTTTTTCCAGTTTAAGTGCAGTTTGTAAAGCATTGGCAAAAAAACAGTCAAAGCTTGGGAACAGACAGCAAGAAATACACACAGTTCAAGCTGTAAATGTACTACATGACTGCCTTAAAGTTACTCTTCCTAATCTACCAAACAGTGCTTAAGAATGCGTAGTCTGGCTCAACTGAGTCTGGGGCAGTTAAAAAAAAACACACCGCCATTAAAACATGCATTTCTATTATGTTCTAGATTTGCGTGTATTATATTTGCATTGAGGAGAATGTTGGACCATCTGATCTCTAGCAGTCCTTCTCAATCTGAATTATCCTGTAATCTTACTATTTTTCTCTGATCGGGGACTGTCCCCTTAAGTTAGATTATCTTCATTTTTGCTGCCGCCTTTGCCCTAGAAATAAAGCAGTGTTAACAAGAACTCTATGGATTTAGCATGCAAGATAGTAATGCTTATTTCATTTTTCAGAACTAAGGCGTTCACCGTGTTGCTTTGTTTTTAAAACACATTTGTTACCTTTCGCATCGCAATTTGCTGTCTCTTGGTCGTCATTGTCAGAAATTTTATCCCTTGACACCTTAATAAGATAGAGGTGTCTCTCTCCAGATTTGGAACTGGATATCAAACACACCTGAGCTCTGCTCATTGCTACCTAGAAACAAATTTAAAGGCAGCATTTCAGATTAATACATCCTATGACAAAGGCAGCTTCATGGCCAATCCATCTTGCCCACGTTGCATGCCAAAAGAGTCTGCAACTTGGAAATGCCACAATAGCACAAGGCCGTGAGAGAGAACGTTCCCAAGAGGAGTATTATCTCTGCATGCCTCTATCTCATGCTCCAGTGCAAACTGAGCTATGCAAAAGAAAGACACAAACTGTTTAAATTACTTAAAAGACTTCCTGGGATTGGAACATCCCTGCATATATTGAAATCAAAACTATTTGCACAGAGGCATAACAAGAACAATGCCTTTCTGGATCAGTTTCAGAAACGTGCGGATAGTCAGCTATTCACCCAGTGTAATACAACAGCAATGGCTCTGACCAGATGGTAAAAGTGAGGTCTAAATATTCCACTTCCTCACTCCCTATTTAAAAACAAAGAAAAATCAAGTAACACAGAACCACCACCGCTGTATTTACTGGCTAAACGAATTCTTCTTCAGTCATTTTATCACAAGAAAATATTTTTTAAAAATTAAGAAGTTCAAAAGAAAATTGTTCAAATAGAAGCCAGTATCTTCTCTTCAAGAAAACACTACGCTGACTGCTAAAAAGGTAAGAAGCAGCTTTATATTCAGTGTGTTCAGTGTGCACTGAGAAACACGGAGATGAAGTCACTGTATTAAGAATTACACACACAAGTGGTCCTCTGTTCTGAACACTACAGGCAGGAACACCAGCAGAAGAGGCTTCCTGCCAGATTATTGTCTAACAAAATTATGAAACCATTTGCACGTAAAAAGCACTAGCTTTCCTCTTGAGGTTGTTTGGCGCTTGTCTTAACCCAACTCATAGCTGTCCAATTTCGTAAAGTGTAGCTGGAAAGACTGGCTTACCTTCAGCAGCATTGCCAGCATCGTAAGTAAAGTGTCTATGTAACCATACATTTTGCCTTGGGAATACAACAGTGTCGAACGATGGAGGAGTAGCTTTAATTCCTAGATAATATTGAACATTATTATTCAACCTCTTGCACAGAGAGTGAGTTTATAAAACAAACAATTTTGACTCAATAGAGTACTAACAGGATTGTAAAAGCTTCCTGAAAGTTCTAAGAATCTTAGCAGCAGCAGGCAAGATCTCCTAAAGCTGCCCTGCAACAGTTACTGTTTCAAATTCTGGAATTTCAGACAAATACGGCATAACTCTTACCTATAGGGAAGATGCTGCTAGAGAGGGGATACAGAACCTTTGCTACGCCGTCGGTTACAATCAATAGAGGCCAAACCATGTGGCTTGTATGTAACAACTGCTGATCAACTTGATGCAAAGTGATTGGGCGTCTAGACCAGTTCTTGGTGGCCAAGAGCTTGTCCATCACACAAAAGTGATCAGGTGGGGCAGGGGAAATACTGATAAAATGGTCAGGGACAAAGAGCCATGAGGACTCATCCCTGACAGTCTGTAATGAATCATTAGCTGTGCTCTGAAGGCTCACCATGCTGCAAGTCTCAATCCCTGGTCCTATACAGTTGACACCTTTGACCACTACCATAGCTGAGCAGAATGGTATCTCCTAAACTGGAAGCACAGAACACTTTACCCACCTGCTGGGCAGCGTTAGCATCCTGAGCCAGTGTATCTGGATCATACATTGGTTCCAGAGCCTCCAGAGCTTTTTCAGGTCGGCCCAGCTGCTGCTGAAGTGTTGAAAGCGAGATTCTTGCATCCAGATGCAACGGAGCAAGATCGACGACTTTGGCATAGCTCTCTGCAGCGCGCTCCATGTGTCCCAAAGCCTTCAAGCACTCTAGAAATACCATAAACAACACAATACACTTAAATGGCAGAAAAGGAAGACTTGAAAGCTTGCAAAACAGTTAACATATTTTTCAGATACTTTTGCAGTTAAAACCACCCAAAACATGTATTATTAAACTGAAAATATTCAGAAATATGTACTGATGCTTCCACGGCTTCACTTGATGCATCATCAGTTGACACAGGATGGAAGGCAGAAGAGATGCTGTTTCACTTACATGAAAATAAAGTATTTTTAGCTGAAGTAAATTTCAACCTTTATGAAGAACATGAAAATGCTCCATGAGAGGGCTGTCTTAATAAACTCCAGTTCTAGTTTTGCAAATACCAATTATCATTCAACACGTGAATCTAACATTCCCGTGATCTTAAATAAAGGTCCCTGGAAATGCTCCGCATTGTATTATCATCTCTCAGTACCACATGTTCAGCAGTCCTGCTGCTTCTCACCCGCGTGCCGAAGCCAGACAACAGCCAAGTTGTATCGTTCTGAACAGACAAGGGAACTCAAGAGAGGCAGTGCTGAGTTGTATTCTCCAACATCCAGAAACGCCTCTGCGACATCCAAATACAAGTCACCCATTTCTTCTGGATTTTGTTCCACCAGAGTGGTCAAGAGAGGCTTTAAAAGAAAAACACACAAAACACTAAAAGCACAAATAACCAAGGAGAACATTTCTTTAAGATATGTTTATTGGAAGCTTACATTTTTATGCTATGATTTTTATTCTATTTGCATTCTGAACTACACTTCCTTTATTTAAATGTTAGTTTAAAAGTGAAAAACAAAGACTGGAATTTCAGAATTCCTGAAAAAGCCACATTTTTCTTTCCTAGACATTTCACATCCAATGGGTGAAAGTGCCCATCAGTGCGGAGTGCTCTTTATGAAAGAACAGTCTTCAGATTTAGTAGGGCTTTAAAACAAAGTGAAGATGTGTTCCTTCATGTTCAACAACTTTACAATGTGGCCCCAGGCCTGTCGCAGCACATAGGCTGTGATTTACTGTGCTTTAGCAATACTTCCACTAGAGGCATAACTTACAAGGACAAAAATAGTATTTCTGCTCTTACAGGTTTGCTAGGTTTCTCTCTTGGAGTCGAAGGGAAGCAAAAAAGAATCTCCACAGCTCTCTCAACGACCTCAGTCATACGAAGACAGGAAAAATTACTTGCTTTGGTAATTTATTAGAACATCCCCCAACTTCTGAGTTGGTTTCTACTTACATTGAGCGGTTCTAGAATGTTCAAGTGAACCAAGCACACCATCAGCTTGACCGTGATGTCTATGGGAATGCCCTCAGGTATGCAGCAGCTGACCTTCTCCACAGCTGTGAGAAGAAAAAGAATTTCTTTCTGAACCCATAGGCTTTAACAAGCACTTCACAAGCTCCACATCCTCTCCAGGCCACGTTCAGCTCCAATGAAGAAAACGCATTCTCATTGACTCTAGCAAATGTTGATGTAGGCCTGCTCTCTCCCTTTCTTCTATATCTTTCCCAATAGTTGGAACAACTTCTTCCTACTCCTCTGATCCTGATCATTTCATCTGAAGTATCAAGTGCTGCCAGTCTGCATCGACTTCAACAGCGGGATCCCGTAGGATGTGCTTAGAGCCTTCACCTTCTTAAGATGTGCTTGCTTCGTAAAGCTTTCCTTTAGCGATTTAGGCACCTGTACCCTCTTCTGGCTTTCTGAAGGAAATACCCTGTATTAAGCTATTTGTTCTTAAGAAGCTAAGTCCCATGTATACGTTGTTAAACACAACTAACTACAGAACTTTACACAACACACAGATAGAATGCAATCTGATGACAATGCAAACACGAGACAAAGTAGTTACCCGTGACAATGCTAGCAAATTACAGGTCATACAGTAAAACCCCGTTATTATGTTTCCATCACACGCAGTCACGACACCTCCTTAACTACCCTGTTTAAGCTCTCCTTTACCTTAATTCTTACACCAAACATTCAAAGGGCGATTGCTACAAACTGAAAAAACTGTGATTTCCAAAATAAGGCTTCCCTATTACCTTCTACATTCACATACAATTACCGCAAATCACAACATGCAGATTCATTCATCATTCTCTGAACATCTTAATGCCCAGCATGAGAGTAAGTATTCACCCACCAATACATTCTTACAAAATGAAAAATTTTCTTTTCAAAGTGGGTAAGCCATGGGAGAATGCTTTTGGCTTTGGTGGTTGGTTGCGTTAGAAGTAAGTTCTGAGTAAGGAAGACAGTGCACAAGAAACCTTTTCTGGATCAAGCCCTGTTTCTCTGCTGTTAGAAATCTTTCCCAATTTTTATAAGATTGCAACCTGGTTCCTGAGCATACGATCAGTTCATAGGCTTGTAAGAAATTAAAAATTTAAATTACTTACCAGCAGCACTGGATTCAGCAACTGGATGACTTTGGTCGTCAGTCACTGCCTCCTGGCTTTCCTGAGTTTCTACAACTGCCCCTGCATCTTTTTAAAAAGATTAACAGATTACCCTAGTAGAACCAGTTAAGCCAAAAGTTACTTGATTTTGAATCCAGAAGCAATTGGTAGCTTACTCTGAAAAGTGGACTTTTTTTTTTTTTGTTTTGGAAGGACAGCAGAGCAGGAAGCATTCAAAAAAGTTATAAAGCAACAGAGGGCAGGGAACCAAGCTCTTGGGTAGTTTTGAAGCTTTGTCTTACGGAATTACACACCCCAGATAACTTGGCAACACTGTGGTTTAATTTCTAGTTTCGCTTCTTATACATTATCTGTTAAAACTCTCTATAGGGACAGCTGTTCATTGATCAACTGTATTTTTACCTGGACCATTAAAGCAAGAAGTATCAGAAGTATCAGATCAACAGAAGTATCTTATACTACATTGGGTTTGGACCAGATTGCTGAAACAACCAACCAGTTTAATCATAGAACAGACTGTCTGCTTATGGAGTTGACATGCTGTGATCATCCTACAGCCCAAACAAACACTTTCAGACTTCAGCAATGACTTTCACAAAGCAGGTTTCTCAGAGATGACCTACTTTATTTAATTACAAGCTAATATCCCTAGATTTCTATGCGCCAAAACATTTAAATGTGTAATAACAGAAGTAGGATTGATGAAGAATATTATTCCCAAGTCAAAGGTTGATATTCTTGAGTATAGATGCCACTAAACTTATCTAATTTTTTTTCAGAAGCTATTTAGCTGGCAGAAATAACTGGCCTGATGTGAACACTGAGGAATGTTTAGAACTTTAAAAGGTCTCCAGTTGCCTGGAGAGCAGTCCTTGTCCTTAATGAGTCAGCAGGGGTAATTGGACATCAGAGTAACTCCTTACATAAAGCTGAGGTCATGCCATGTAACTCATTAAAAATAACACTGAAAAGTTTCAAAAGAGAAAAGCCTGTCAACATGCATCAAAATATACCCGTGAGTTGAAAAGGTAATGGAAAGAAAGATGTCATACTAGATGAACAGCAGGGTCACACTAACCGCTTGTTAGCTACTTACCTTTTTTCTCCTCGGCTGGACCTTTTTCTGATGCTTTCTTTTCAAGTACAATTCCTGAAAAATCTGTAATAACCTAAAAAAGACAAGTACCTCGGATCATTTTAAAGATTTAAAGGATGTATGGAGTAACCAGCCCACATAGCAGTTGTTTTAGACATCACAAAGTTATCAGAAGAAAAGCTGCATTCATTTCACGTGGGGTTAGTTGACTACTATTGAGTTTGATCACTTTATGTCTTTGCCCACTATTTTTGGACTACTTAGATGATCCAAACAGCATCTCTTTAGCAAATACAACAGTTACTTTCATGACAACTAGAAACGCTTTTAACCTTTATAGCTTCTTTTAATGCCTTTTGGAAGACTGAAAAAGGAAGCAAAGCACCAGGTAAACAGCTAAGCTCTCCACAGAGCTTTCCAAAGTGTTCCAAGGATTCCTCAGTCTAATACATTGCAAGAAAACCATACGGTTTGTCTCAGTTAAAAGAAATAATTAAATAAAAATCACAGCTACATACAGATATTTTACAACAGCCCTGGCCATACACATGACCTCAATAAAACTAGTATAATACACAGAACAACTAGCTAAAAAAAATAGAAACCAGACAGACAATTCAAGACACCCACTTGTTATTGGGGTGCTATGAGAGGGAAAATGCACAAGTGTAAAGGACCATTAGTCTAAGACCCAATGCGATTCGGTATTTTGTTCATGAATTGAAAAGTAAATATTCAATTCATCACTGTTGCCAAAACAGGAGTGATAAACACAGAGTACGTGGCCCTTAGAGGAACATACCAAATGATCGTATTAGGATAGTTATCCTTTAAAGGCTCCGTTTGCCAGCTCACATACAGTTTCAGCTACCCAGGAATAAGAAACACCATCACAGGAACAGACCCAAGGAGAACCATCAGGAAGAAACAGGGAAACAGTTCTGTGACTGCGTACGTACTGTATTAATAAATCTGGCAGCTAAATGCTGTGTACATAGAACTGTTTGATTTTTAAAGTGGGAAGAAGTACAGAGAAGGGTCAGAGGAACTGTTTGCAGGCTCATGATGCTTTGTACTGACAGAGAGAGAACTAAATAAAATCTTAAGGAGGGGGGAAAAAAGGAGGAG
>VZTL01020465.1:0-15175 GCA_013400535.1 Scopus umbretta | reverse complement strand
AAGGGAGCCCACATCACAGGTAAAGGGCAGGAGAGACTAAATCATCATCTGTATATGAGTCCCTGCAACATGAGGACTCTGATCGCTGTTTCAGCTGGAGTACAACAAGCTCGACAAGTGCCTAAAAATATTCTCTGCTACTGTGTACTACTCAATATTACATATGATATGATTAATATGATATGATTAATATGATACACTGGAGTAAAACATCCTTCTGACCCGGCCAAGTACTTATCTGTAGTGTGGTATTTGTTTATAAACAGCATCTTTATGCAGAAATCTGAGTATTAAAAGCCTACTAAAGACAATGCAAACTTTTTATTTTTTTCTCCCAAGTAATTATGGAAACAGTGGATGAACAAGGGACTCCCACTCATCCCCACAAATAATGGATTTATCTTAACACTGAGATCAAGGCATTTATTTCTACAAAAATAAAATAATAAGCTTGATATCACCATCAGTTCTTTAAGTTGTAATGCATCAACCATTTTCAGTGGGACATTGTTTTAAAGCTTCACACATTTACTTGCTGGACTAACTTTTAATTTCTGAGTCCCTGCATCCAGGTGCATATCCTGTCTGCATCCTCATTCCATCCTAGAGAGATACTCAGGAGTACAGTAGCTCCTTCACACACTGTGGTTTCCAAATAAAGGTCAGATGAAAGTCCTAGCATAGTCCAGCAGTTTTCTGATCTCTACAATGATATGAGAACCCCAGGGCAAGCATTAGTACACTCCTCTGGGTTTTTTTAGACCCAAAGACAATATTACCCATATCAGAAACAGGCAGACTCTGCTTGCTGCTCTTAACCTTGACTAAATCACTAAGTATGTGTTTGAAGTTCTTGTAAGTGACCTCCTTGCTCTTCTTTCAGCCCACTGAATATGTTGAATTCTTGTTGGTCATACTGTAGATTTCATTTTCCAATTCGTTGGCTGTTTTTATTTTGTGTGTGTATATGCACTTCTGAACAGTTGTTGACACTTCATGATCTCTGAACCATGAACACTAAGAGTAGACAATACATTCTAATGTCAGCCATGAAAAAATCCTATACAGAAAAGACAGGCTACTGTCTTGCTTGTAATTCATAGAAATGTTTTTCCATTCACATGGAAAGAAAGAATTTGCATCCAATAGCTTATTTATTGCTGGATACATCCGACAGTATCACAAGGAGAACTTTTATTGAAGTGATTATCTCCCAGAACCCTAAAACTTTCTTCTGGGTTCCCTGTTTTATAGAATATGTCTTTGCTTCTTGGAAGTATGGTCTACTTCCCTGATTTCCTAACAGCATTTTTCACTGAAGTGTATTAAATCACATAAATTGCATTGTGATCATTTAAAATGATCATTTCTGAAGAGTAGCCTGTCCCATACTAATTTGCTAGCAGCAGTTAAAACATGCTGGTAAATGCTGATATATAGTACATTGCTTCAGAAGTTATGGATATACTTTCCACAAAAGTGAAACTTGAAAATGAACAATTTACTGGGACTTAAACATTTTGATGATGCATTTTTTAAATGTTCATATTAAAGTTTTAAAATTCTTACTTCAAACACTGCTTGTCTCACAATTTCATTTCATTTATAAATGTTATGAGTGAAGATTTGTAATCACTGTTTAAAATTATATTAAAAATAAACAACAAAACAAGACAAATGCCACAGGATGAAGAATCAAAACCTGTAGGAGAATATTGCAAACAACTGTACTCATTGAGTTCTTCCTTTTAAAAAATTTCTTGTAAGATGCAAAACAGGCTTTGGTCTATCCTATATATTCCCTGGAAATCTCATATATTGCAAATTTTAGAGAAATAATTATGCAGTATGAAATCAAACACTTTGGACAAGTCAGCTATATTCTCTCAACATACCTATTGCTTTTATCTGCAAGACATGAAAACTGCTGAAAAACTTTAACACCTACAGACTAACCTTCAGTATTTACCTTTTCTATTCTTGGGCACAGTTTTAGCAAATTGAGAGTAGCAATACTTATTTTTCTGAACTTAACACTTGTTTCCCTCTGCTATGGAAACATGTTGGTTGCTGTACTGAGTCAGTGAGAAGTGCTTCTAGCTTTGTAAGAAGGCTGTGACCCCAAGAAGCAGATACCTAAAGGTAGGACATAAAAATGAAGCAAGCAGACATGATACTACCACTGAAAATTCTCAATGAAGAACTTGTGGCACAGGGACTTCCCGACCCACAGATGGTTTCTACATCTTTTTTAACCTGTAACAGATTTATCTGCTGGAAAGTTGCCCAGTTTTCTCTTGAATATGTGGAAATGTAGGAATTTTATGCCAGAGAAATCCATTGCGAAATTTCATGCAGTATGAAGAACCAAGTTTTTTGTTTATGTTTTGAACCTGATTCAAAATTTTTTTGAGTCCCTAGATTATAAACTATTTCACTTTTAAATCTAATAAATAAAGAAACTACCAATGTGAAATCTTAATCTTACTCAAGATCTACAGGTTAACTTTTATAAAAACATTGTCTTTAACAGTAACCAGTATAACTGATTTTTGTTTATAAGAAATAAAATTAATACAGAAAGATATACAACTTCATATTTTCTTTCATGAGAACAAAGGATGAAAAAGTCATTTGCTTGCTTTTGATGGTACTGTCCATGTTCTTAGGAAAGGGGAAAGTGGCACATTAAGATTAGACACACATTTCTTCAACTGGTACAGGCAGGTCTCTTCAAGACGTCAATATTTTATGAACTGGTTTGCCTTGTAATTGGGAAAGCTAGTGATTTAAAAGTAAAATGACAATCAAGCAGCCAATGTGAGAAATTAGGCAATGTCCATTATATCAGGGATGTGCATAATTTATGAACTCTGAATTTCAGCAATGAAAATAAAAAGTCTGATTGTTGTCTTAGGGTCTGATTGAACTTAGCTGAAGTGTTTTTCCAGTGATATTGGTAGCTGGCAGATCGGACCCTTTTTGTTCAAATAAGTAATTACAACTACATCTACATAAACAAAGCTTTGGAGAGGTTTTTTGTTTGTTTGTTTGTTTGTTTGTTTGTTTGTTCATTTATTGGTCAAATATTTTAACTGAATCATGTCTTTGGGAATTCCTAATCCCCAGTGAAAACCAAAGGAAAAATAGCTAAAAAAATACACAGACCCATCACAATCACCAGTAAGTGTAAACAGTGAGGAGGCAGAGAAATTGTTTAGGTAACATTATTTGTTCTATAAGTAAGGCTAATTACCCAGGGTCATCCAAAACAATTAACACACACTTAAGGTATTTCTTATCAGGGCCATACTTAAACATAGGCTTAATTTTGACCATGTGCTGACAAACAGTCATGTTTAATGCTCTTCCCCTAGATCAAGGACAGTGGAGAATGACAAACACAGATTCAATTTCAGCAGAACAATTGTGTCTTCCTGTATTGATGATATCTATGTGGGATAAGGAAGTTTTCTTCTACACAAACGTCACTGCAAAAGACAGCTAAATTTTAATGCAAACAAAAGACAAAGGAGAAAAAAAAGGATCTTTCAATCCTGCATCAGAAAGCTTTAGTCCTTAAACTGTTTTTCCTACCCCCAGTCTGCATTTCTATGACAGTCAACAGTATTATTCTGAGAGTATTCAGACAAAGAATGTATATGCAGTCCCTTTCCCAAGAAACATGTATTAATATACATTTAGATCTATCTATTCTGCTAGCTATAGCTATATCTAACCACAATAAAACAGTTGAGCTCTCTCAAGTGTTATGCCTTTAAGTTAAACTTTATTGAAATAAAATAAGGAAAGAACAATACATTTTGCATTCTTCAGAAGCCAGTGTTCAATAAATACTAAGTTTTGATCGATTGATACGGTGTCATATTTGACTAAAGAGGTGGGAAAGTTGCTACTGTTGCTTTGTGCTGGCTAGAAGAAGAATGCACTATTGATTTTATATGTTGGATGGGCTGTCAGCGTACAGTGCATTGTTGATTTTGACTTTTATAGCCAACATGTTTCCTTTAATTGGATCATTTGTAAAAGAGAGGAGGGTACCTGTTCCCTTCTGACAGTGACTGATTACAATCATTTCATGTTTGTCAATATTTGATAAACCCACGGTTACCCAACAACATGGCTGAAAGCAGCATCTTTATGCATTTGCTTGTTTCCCCTCTTTCCTACTTCTGATTTCAGTCTCATTGTAACCAGCAAGTTGTGCCAGCAACTCCTTCTTCTTCATCTTTTCTTTTTTCTTTTTTTCTGAAATAAATTTCTTACATTGTCACTTCTTGTGGAGCAAGATAAAGAGAGAGAAAAAGAGAGGAAGAAAGTTTTTACTTTGAGTCAACATCATTGCCAATATCTCTTGGTCACGGAAAAATTCTGGGACACCCATCTATGCCCTTGTCCTTGTTGCTCTCACTGCTGTTTCTGATGATAGGTTCAGTCCTGTAACCTTGCAGCTCAGCTTTCAGCTCTCTAATATGCTGAAAAGAAAACCAATATCCCTGTATCCTGTCATAAACCTTTGTCTTCCTTCTTCTTTTTTGCCTTCTTCCTATAATTATTGGGATTTTTTTTAATATTCTGGATGCAAATTAAAATATCACTACAGAGAGGTCTGGAGCTCAGGGAAGAACAGAGATGTGTGCACAAAGCATTGTTATATATTATTTGAAGAGAATTCATGTTGGTATTTTAATTGTGTCTTTGATGCTCAGTTCACAGATGATTGATAATTTCATCTGATGTACTGAACAGTTCTATGTTTAACTCTTGAAAGAGAAGATGTATTCACAAGTCAGGCTCAATCTTTGTTCTCTCCTGCTTAGTAAAGCAAAACCTTTTTCATTTTCACCTATGTTAATTAGGACTAGTAATGTAAATACGATGCCATCAGGGCTGGCAGAAAACCCTTCAAGGCACATAGGTCTGTAAGGTGGAGTGAACAGTCCAGGCTGTGAGCCTCACATCTGAACTTTAAGAGGGCCTCTCCTGGGCATGTCAGAAGCGCCTTTTCTGTGATAAGACATACACATGTGGGAAGATCCAGAAGTGGCAGCAAGCGTCTGTGTTGTTTGCATCTCTGGAAAGCTGCTTTCAAAGGGAATGGTTGCTGAACCTTGCCCTGCCACCTGCCCTCTTAATGAAAGGTGATGAACATCATTCCTGCGCACAACACACAGGCAGTAACTGCAGGGTTACTTTTCCATGCAAGCCAGATGTGAAAAAAGCTACATAAAAACATGCTTAGCAGTTTGTACTGCACTTGCCTGCCTGACAGGAAAGATCAGTTACTAAAATGTGGTCTGTTTGAGGAGAGGGAATCAGAGGAACTGGGTCCCTGTCTCTACCTGCTTTACTCAGAAAAGCATATAAGCATGTTGTCCACTGGTGCTCACAAGAGCTGAATGCTGAACACAGCAAATCTTTCTAATTCTATGTCCAGTCCTTCTAAAAGTCCTGGAGGCCTCCAAAGGAGGAATAAACATCTACTTCAGATTTACTTTAACATAGGAAAAGGGAGAGAAAGAGGGACTAGCTTCAGAGATTAAAGGAACAAAAGAATTAAAGCTACTGGCATCAGTGTCAGAACAAAGTCTAAGACAACGTGTGCTTGGAAATGAGACAGTTCATCTTTGTCTGAAGGAACACAGAATAAAGCTTTGATGTGACAGGGTAGCTAGACCAAGAGGTCACCAAGCAGCAGTTGACAAAAGAAGTGACTGTGAAAAAAGAGTGTGAAAAAGTAAATTGTGTGGTAATTCACTCTGTCTCCTTCCCTTAATTCCTCTTATAATCAGCAGGTACTTATCCACCAAAAATCACAGTCGATTTAAGGCAAGCAAGATCTTGGGGCCTTTAAGACCAAAGGATTTCTCCTCTCCTCCTAATAGAAGCCAGGCTGCAGCTGCCTGTCTGCAGGCCTGGCCAGTAACAGAGGTGCACCTGTGGTCCCAATGAACATATGCACATGCGCGCACACACACACACACACACATGTGCTGCACACATATCAGCAAAGGCAAGGAACAATGCCTTTACCTACATAAACACCAGCAACACACATCTAAACATACACACCATGGATGGCCTGAACCAGTTCCTCCCTGTCTGACCAGGACCAGTGTAATATTGACACTCCCTCTTTCTTGATCTTCAAACACACCTGTATTGACATATGTTTTGAATATTAACACAGGGTTTCAGTCCATCTACTGTGCATGCCCAGACCCTAGGTCCCTTACCTGGTCACCAACTCAGACCTTAGGTCTGGAGGCAGGTATCCTCCTACTCACTGGTTACTCCAGCCTGAACTTCATAAGCAGTGATCAGATGCGGGGCTCTGCTACATAAGCACTCAACAAATACTTTCATACATTCAGTCAGCCCCTTTTATTTGCCCTTTTCTTCCATTTCCCCATGAGTTGTCTTCCCATGTCTATCCTGACCCCTTCACTTTCCTGTTCCAGTTCCCTTCCAAATGAATGAATGACTTCTAATTACTTTTTCCTCACTGGTCCCAAGTTTGCTACTTTCATACATAAATTTGGTGTTTCTGATACTGTTACTAACGTAATCTTGGCCTAATGTGGTAGTACTGATAAGGTCACCTAGGTAAGGCTAGCCTCACAAGACTATTCCCAAAAAGGTCCCCAGAACTCCCCTGCAATTTTCTGTGAGGGTTGGTCATTTCTCCATAACCTTCCCTTGACTACTTGTGAAATCCCGCCATCCCTCCCAGCACTATCTGTAAATCTTCTCAGCTTCACGCTTTATTTTATTTTTTGTTGCATCCAGTGGTTACTGAAGTCATGTCCAGTAGTTTCTCATGTTCTGCTCAGATAGATAAACCTCATGTCAGGGACCAGTCATCTGCCTGCATAACTTAGCAGATAAAAAAGAGCTTCTTTCTTGACAAGCATGACCTTTTCTTGTTCATATATACACATATATAGATGGATAGATATAAACACATCCCTATCAGCAAATATGTATATATTTGGAATATTCATGCCTTTGTTCATCAAAATACTCACATTATCCTTACAATGTTCACGCTACTCATAAAAAAAAACAAACAAAACTTCTTTATTTAGGAAAGAAAATTTTAGCCTACCTCAGATTTGAAAGATGTATGCAACTTCCTGGTATAGCTAGAGAGAAAATTTGTGTCTAGATCTTTGGCTACTTGGATCTGCAAATTTAGGATTAAATCTGTAGTGCTAAGTAACAATTTTAAGTGTTTAAGTAATTCTGGGACACCACTCNCTGCCCTATTAAACTGCCTTTATCTCAACCCACGGGTTTTAGGGTTTTTTTTTCCCCGGTTCTCTCCTCCATCCCACCGGGGGCAGGGGAGGGTGAGCGAGCGGCTGTGTGGTGCTTGGTTGCCAATTGGGGTTAAACCATGACATCTAATAAGGAAAACTATCCTAGTAAGGAAAATAGTTCCTTAATCAGAACTATTTTCTGAAGTAAAGTGTTTAAATCATTGTTTACTAAGATAAATAAAGATCACTTTTTAGGACAGAAGTGAAGTTAGTCATTAAGTCCCTTTTTCCCTTCAGATAGAAGCTCAGAGATCATCTGACCTACCTTCAGATATCTACAGTGTAGACCCAGTACACATAACTAGTCATTCTTAATGATCACTGGAAAGGAGCAAACACTTCTTTCATGAAGGTATATAGCAAATTCATCTCTACTTATCTGCAACTCAATTTGTATACTGGTTTTAGAAATCTGCATTATATAAGATGCATCTATTCTACACTGAGTTATTAGGGTATTAATACAAGAGCAGGGGATCTGGTTTCAATTTTCTCCTCAAATTGTCTCTGTGAAGAGTATTTTTCAATGCTTTTACTGAACCTGGGTACCTTTGAAAAAACATAAGGGACCAGACAAAGAGAATGTCTCTGTAACACAGAGACACAGACTCTCTCTGTAACATAGGGTGATATTGTGTATGTTGGTTCTAATCCCTGTTCCCCAACGTGGTTTTGTGTTTTACAGAAACAGTCATCAGCTAGAATGTATCATGTAGTCAAAAATAATTTTTTTCAGCTTTCCCAAAGAAAAGCCTTGTGAAAAATAATCACATTAAAATGTGGACTTTTAAACTCTGAGTATCAACAAACTGAGTATCCAAAATATCTTATTTCTTTAAGTACTCAAAAAAATAACCTTTTTCAATGTAAATCAGGCTGGATTTGGAGCAGGGCTTAAATGAGTGCTTCATTACCTCTTTGTTGGTATGTGCTGGACTTGATATCCAGACCAGCTTGTTATACGTACATTGTATCTTACATACCAGGGGAAATGATGATTGCTTGTGGACATTACACTTCAACCGAAAAAACTTTGCCCATGTACTGGGCTGATGTCACAAATTTTCCCTACTCCAGCTCCTGTGAGGCATGTACTCCTGAAAAATTCAAATCTATTTATATTTTTCTCTTTTAAACAGACATTTTATTTGTTTTTCTTTCCTTCTTATTTTAAAGTCAACATTTTGAATGGGGAATGCTGAAAAATATAACTGTGTATTTCTTTTTTCGCATTAAGAGGAGAAACCAAACATATCAGAAAAGTGACCCCAACACACACTGCATACACATTTCCTATCAATTTCTCTTCACTTATTCTTTTTTTTTCTTTCTTTCTTTTTTTTTGAGGCAGGGGATGGTGATAAAATATTGACTTCTGAGATTTCATTTTGGGTCTACCTGTAAGCAGAATCCAAATAAGTGTTCATCACATTCTGTGCAGTTCAATAAGATTCTCAGTCGGTCTAGCAGGTCTCACGTCCTGCACTGCATTATCATCTCTATTAAACATACGATTTTGTTAAAGATATGTATCCAAAAGAATGATTCCAATTAGGTGGTGATCATTATGAATGAGTGCCTGTTATTTTTTTCCAGCAGTATGCATTTGTGTCAGCTGAAGAGAGAGTTCCATCTCCTATTAATTTTTATCCCTGATCTTATCCCTGCCACTGCATTCAGGTTCCCTCATCCATTTTAGGTCCTTCTTATTCACACCAATACCTCTAACCAAAGTATGCATGGCTGCTAGTATCACACCTTAATTGGGGATATTATCAAGATAGCCCAACCTTAGTCTTTCAAACACCTTGGGAGACATTTCTATGGGAACAGATTTGCAAATCACCACATGCTTTCCAGAGGCTTCTTTCTGAAAATCACAAGTGAGCCCATGCACACACACCTTCACACACAACCCCACATAAACTCCTCCTCACACCCTTTCTCTTAAGGACCTAGTCATTTTTATTCATTTCAATAGCAAGTGTGAAATAGTAGCTTGTCACCTCCCTTTTGGAGTGCTGCAACCCAAAATTATTTATGGGCTGACATTAATGTGAGACCAAAATTTAGTGTTGTATTGGTAGTGGGTATTGAAAATGTTTTGATATGACAGATGAAATACCTGCTGCAGCAAACTTTGTTAGACTTTAGCTAACTGCATCTGGCTAGAGAGAAAAAAGAAACAGCTGCAGACAACTAATTTTAAAGGTATTTTGTTACCTCCCTACCCTAAACCCACCCCAAAAGGCTGTAGGACCTGTGTCTCCAGCTCAAGATTTAAAAAACTATAACCACTTGGCAACTATGTGTGGAGTCACCTCCTCAGCCTCCTGGTAATTTCTGGTGTCCTGTGCACAATGTTCAGTGTTGACTGAACAAGACAAGGTGGACTACATATGGGAGATTGAATCCTGAGACTGAAGTGTTTGTATCTCAGAACAGTCATGGTACTTGGTCAAAACCCATAGCCCTTCAAATTGAAAGTGCATTGGAAAGATTCTGTACGTAGTGAACTTTGGACAGAACATGTTTGCATGAATACTGTCTTAACTGAGCTTTATATTTAAGGTTTCTGTCTAATGCCAACTCAATTGAGACTGAAGTGCAATTAGCCCTTAGCTCAAATTATCTGAGAATCAGAAACAGAACCCAAATACTCTAAAAACTTGTCCAGGGACATTTTTTCAGTTACCTCCAGAGAATCAGTGCAGCAGTTATTTCAGCTGATATCATTTATTCAGTTTCTTACCTGACCTGTCTGTATATTAGGAATAAGACTAAAAATCTCATGGGACCAGTCAGAACAAAGCAAGGAAGTAAACAAAAACAAATTCTAATAAACAGATAATCCAGCTTTGCTTTGCATTTGAGACTAGCTCAAAATTAGTTTGAATAGTGACTGAAATCTCTAAACTATTTTTTTTTTCCTTTTTTAATCTGAACTGCTCTACCTGCTCTATGATCTTATAAACGTATTGTGAAACTCTTGATAGAAGGATACAAGACAGAGACATGTACAAAACTAAAGATTGAATTCCACTAAAGTTATCCAGTTAATTTTCCCTGGAATCAAAGCAGACTGGCTTGAGGTTTTCCTTTCTTTTTGCACTGCGCTGAATTCCTCCATCATGGTTGTGGCTTGGAAAAATGCTGCATGAAGGGAGTTCATGCCTTGCCAGAACAGTTCTTTAGGTATGCTTAATTTAAAGAACATGAAGATTTCTCCATACTAGGAAAGTGAATTCATACTGTGATGAAAAAGAAGTAACTATTATGTAAGAGTAGTAGTAGCAGCAATAGAATGGGTAGTAGTGGTAGTGATGGTAGCAATAGTGCTACTTATAAGACTAGCAACAAAGGAAAAGAGTTGGAATAGACTTGAAAGCTTTAGCTATCTGGCCAAGAGTGGTCTTAACTATATGCTATCTTATATAAGAATTTTTCTTTTTTTTTTTTTTTAATGAACCATGAATGCCACAATGGTTTCTTTCTAACTATGTCAGTTTGCTCTTTCATCAAAATATCTCAAAGTTGAATATTAATACAAATCATAGTCAGATAATCTTTACATGCTTGGTATTTGTACTTTTCTTATGTTACCAGACTGTAACTATCAAAGACACATTGTACTGCACTGTAGCTATAACAAGGATTTAGACTCTAACTTCACATATCTGTTACAATGACCCTGTGATACAGGTCAGTCTTCTAAAAAAAAATCTCATGCACCTAGTTAGCAATTATTTGAGATAGGATGAGATAAGTCATGTGCTAGAAAACCTGCTTTCTTTAAACAAACAGCAGAAAATATTTGGATGCCCTATTTAAGAGGTATTATCTATTTGATGATAGTCTAAATCTAAGTGAAAGGAATCACAGCTTAGATATCCTAGTCTGGCTGGAGAGTTCTGCAGTGCATACTCCCATGTGAGTCCTGACCCAGAAGATTTTTGGGTGGTTTGTTTGGTTTGGGTTCTTTTTCTATCTATGTGCAGCTGACAAGCTCTGTTGACACAAAGCAGAGGCCTGATTCTGCACCTCACTGTGCATATTTATATGATCAGCTCTTTCATGCTTTACCAAAGGTTGTTAAACATGATTAAGCCCAGGTCTCCACTATTCATGGACAACTCCATAACCTCCATTTTTAAAACATCCCATATACTGAGGGAGAATTTAAACATTTCTGCTCTTCCCTGCATACTGTGCTTCAACCTCACACCTGCAGACACTTGTGACCATTTTGTTTTTATAATTTTAAAGTTAATTAAACAATTTCCTTACACATGCCCACACATACTCACAAAAGCATATATCAAGAAACAAGGTCTCATTTAGTGTCTTTTCCCACAGAGCCAAAAAATGTCCCATTAGTGTAAACAACATGGAACTCAAAACCTGTTTTATTTCAATAGACATGTACACTTCAGCTTGTGTACAAATTTACATGTCACTGGCTAAAAAGAAGATGTACATAATGTATGGAATGAACTGTTTCAACTTTTTTTTCCCTTTCTTTGCTGCTATAATTTTTATATCTCATTTTACCTCCGTAATTAAGACAGGTCTGGTAGGTATTTAAATTAGCCTGGCTTTCATCTCTATCACACATTCATTTCAAAACTTTTATGAATATTTAATAGAGGTTTTATAATTCATGGTGATGTGATGAACAGCCTTTTGGCCGTTAAGTCAATTGACAGAAAGGGAAAAAAAAAACCTTGAAAAAAACCCCCTCTCTTCAGGCAGAAATAATAACGATTCTATTTCTGTTCCTAGATTGGTGATTACACAGTCACCTGTTTTCACATTAAACTTTGATGATAAATTACTCAGCAACCATGATAATATCAGAAGTTTTACTGGCCAGAACAAATTGCCAGTAATTGCTTGCATGATAAAGGGAAAGAGCTGTTTCGTAGTCCTTCTGTCCTTCCCCTTAGGGAATATCTGCAACCCCACAATCAAACTGCTTCTCTCCATATATATTTCTTTTTTTCTCTCTCTTTCTTTTCCCCCTCTGCTCTTTCTCCCCCCCCCCTTTTTGTTTCATTTCAAATAATTTCAAAGGCAACTCTCTCAGCCTTTTAAGAATATATTAACATTCCATTAACACTGTCACGGTTTTTGCATGCATATCAAGAACACAGGCCAAGAAGGCCAGTTAAGTTTCAGATAAGCTCGAGTTCAAACAGGTTCTTTTATTTATTTATTTGCTTTTATTCGGTGCTCTCAATAAATACTTTAAAACTATATTTGGGTGGGGTACTGCCAATAAATTTTCAAGCCTAATAAAGGATACAATTGTGAAGCATGTATTTTGTATAGAATTTTTCACAGAGAACTGGCTGTTATTATTATTACCCTCATTATCAGTGATAGATCACCACACTAAATCACCACTGCTGTTCTTATTGCTGTTATTGTTATCATTACTGTAATTTTGCAATTATTATGCTTATAATTTTTCTTATCAATGTCAAAACTGGAAACTTAGTCAATATCAGAGCTCTTTTTATGGTAGATCTTTTAAAAGCACAGGGCAGTTACATTTCCCCACTGGGAATCACAACAAACAGCATTTGCTGTACTGGGACAATCCATCTGTGTATTCTGGGCAACAGCATGATGTGATACTGCCTCTTTTGGGGAGTCCATGTGAGCTCCAACACTGGCAGCAGAAGACCTTCGCTGGTGCAACGGTGATCTGCCCAGACTACCACAGCCATCAGTTTTCGAACCCAGCAAAGTTTTCTGTGACATGTGGGTCTCCATCATAAGTCAGCAGCTAGCTGGGTCCCTTGAACCTATTTACCTTGAATGCAAAGTAAATTACACAAACAATACAAAGTAATGCATGTGTTTCATCATATGTATATGTACTAAAGAGGATTTTCCAGAGGAAAATCAGGCTATGTTCTTTTTATTTTCCCCCTTTTTTCTTTTTTTTTTTCCTAAAAGATTAACGACTTTTTTAAGGGTCCAGAAACAAGGATCTTGACCATATTCATCAGAAAAATCAATTCAATTCAGAGATGTTTGAATAGTACTGATGACTACATTATAGCTATTTGTATGTTTAAAATCACATGCATGCCATGCTGAGCCAGTTTACACAGAACCAGAGTATCTTCCCTAACCATAAATAGTCACTTTTTTTTAATTGCAAGAGGTAACTTGAGTGGTAGGCATCTGTATATTGTGCATGTTAGTGAGAGAGAGAGAGAGAGAGCAAGGACAATAAATAAATCAGTAGCAAATTCACTTTCCAGCTATCCTAGACTATGAATTTACTGAGTAAAAAAACATAAAGGAAAAATATGTTCATTATCATTATTATTACTATTGAAAGCCTTTTGCAGTGGAAGCCTGTATTTCACTAGTACATCATAAATAAGAACAAAGGTCTTGCTGAATAGCTGGGGTTTGTGCCCCTTTTCTTTGTAGGTTCTGTTAAGGTATATGTAACCTATAATTCAGTCGAGGTCAATCTGGACATGATTACTTTTTAGCTCAGTGGAGTAAGGCATTAAATTAATCATCGATATTTCTATCTTCAGAATCCTTTCTCTTCAAAGAAATCTTCAGAGCTTCATCTTTAAATAAAAGGGGGGAAAAGGTGTTGTCATGCAAACATGAGACTGTGAACATGGACGCTGCCTTTCTACAGCTTTTGATGCGTGAACACAATGCCATTCTCTAGCTGATAAGTACCCAGATGCTTTCTTCTTTATTGCTGGCTGGAGCACCTAATAGTCATAAACTAACTGCAAACAGGACCTGCATGGATTTTAGCACACTTAGATCTTGAATAATTTAAATAATTTGATTTCAGTGTTGTGGGATTGATTCAAATAAGCAAATGTTTACAGGTTTGTAGATATGAAAGGCTATCCATCTAAGATTTCAGACTGTTTCTGCCCCAATATTTCTGATTTCTTTTGATATTATAAATCTTGATCCTGCAAATCTTTATACATTTGCTTATCTTTAAACCCATGTGTTTTCACATGTAATAGAATCTTAGAATTACATAAAAGTGTAGCCGTACAGGATCAGAAGATACCATCTAACTCATCTGTCTGTCCTATGGCAGGATCAGATCTGCCTTCATCAGAAGCTGTTCAAATAATTCTTAGAGAATTCAGTGGTGGAGTTTCTACAGCCTTCCCAGCAGCTGATTTCAGTGCTTCTCTCTCCTTTTCATTGGAATGTTTTTTTCTGATGTCTAGAGTGAATCTTCTTGCTGAGCTTTTAAGCCCAATCCTTATCTTACACAGTGAACAAATTATCCTCTTCCTTTTTCCATTTTTATATTGAGGCCATTTCCACTGTCCCTCTCTATCTTCTGTACACAAAACAATCATTTATTTCAACTCAATCATTTAAAAAAAGCCAAAAATTGAAAACAACGGATGTCATAACTTAGTAACACTAAGCTGAAGGAGTTGAAGAATGAGTTCATATGTCTTGTTTGCAATACTCCTTTTCATATGTAATGCCCATATCATAATATGAATTTTGCCCTTTGTTTTGCAGCTCAAAATACTATAAAGCAATGTCCCTTTCTTAAGAACCAGAAAGTCACATTCCATTGTTTCCCATGTTATATTTATGTAACACTTCAATGCACTGGTCCCTCTTGCCTGCACATTTTCCAGCTGAATCTAAATGAAAAGGGTTTTTTTAAGTTAAAAAAAAAAGTTTAAAAGTTTAAGAATTTAAATAAATTCTGTAGTTTGTCAGAGCTATTATAAATTTGAGTCATGCTTTCCAATGAATTTGCAGTTCCTCTTGGCATACAGTAAGGGATGTGAAAGACAACAAGA
>VZTL01020464.1:12527-31002 GCA_013400535.1 Scopus umbretta | reverse complement strand
CATAAAAGGATGATGAGGTAGGAAACGAGCAGTAGGAAGTGTGTTTAGAAATCAAATCTGTTGCTTTAAAAATAGTTACATAAAATCTTGATCCATCATTGTGTTTTATTGTGATTGTAACTTTAAATACTTGAGGGTTGCTACTCAAATAATTGTTCCCAATAGCAATTCAAGTTATACTTAAAGTCCAGGTGCTGGACTGGCTCCTAACGTTTACTATTGCCTACAAAAAGCTGGCATCTCAAAATCCAATTCAAAACAAGAGACTGCTTTGCTGGAGAGTACACAGGAATGATTTGAGGTTAATTCTATTGCTGAATGAGCTGGTAATATCTCCTGTGAATCACTCAATCTCAGTGAAATATAAAAAAATAAAAGATAAAGCAACACAGTACTGGCCTGCCTGGAACAAGCCTTTGGAAATGCCAGAACGAGAGAAGTCTGTTTCTGGTATTTCTCATTGGTAATTAAAAATATTATGGAAATCCATTCTGGTGCAATTTAGAAGCAGGGAGTGCATGGAATCATGTCTACCATCTGCTGGAATGCCGATGGCATTATTAAGATTGATGACAAACCCCCTAAAATGACTATTACAGAGGAGTGCTAATAACACCTGCTGCATAAACTCTATGAAGCCAGTAAGTAAACTGTTGAGACAAAGCCATGATTCTCGGTTGGTTCTCTGCAATGCACCACTTCACTAAGACAGAATTTCTCAAGAGGCTTTAAAAATAAACCCTATGGCTGCCTGAAACCTGCTCATTCATTTTATCCCCAGACCAGCTCCAGAGATGCTTATCCTTTTCAGCTGTTACAGACAGTTTTAAAATAAGACGGTATTTTCATTTGGAGGAAGGGTATAAAATAACTCTGCTGTGTACTCGGAATAGAGGCCCTGAAAAGAGCTTGTTGTCAACCTGAGGAAAACGATCTATTTGCAGAATTGCTATCTCAGAATGGGGCTCTACACTAAGAAAAACCATGGAGGGGCTAAATTCTGCCTTGAAATGCCTATAGACTTCACTCTTAATTACCAAAATTCCCACTGATTTGCCATTTATCACCATGGCAAAATCGATACAGGGTCCCTGGTCTTACTATTTAAAAAGCAATGGCCTAATTCTTTCAGCTAAAAAGGGAAATTCTTTTAATTTTTAACAGCATTTGGCATCAAATTATTGAGCTGTTCAGACTCTGTCCCATGGAAGGAATATCAGCTATATGCAGCCCATTGTATTAATGTTGATTTGAAATGTTATAGCAGTTTTCACAGTATGATAATGAATATTTGTGCTAAATCAGCAACTGGACAATGGATTAAATAGATAACTATAGGACATACAGTAGCTATAGCAACTTCCCCTCCTAAACCTATACTGTGCAATGGCCCATCTCTACTGGTATTTTTGAAGGACAAAATAGTTGCGTGTTTTAGAAGCACATAAGGGAACTGAGGCCACAGTTCAGTAAATTGACAGTGCCCAAAAATGTTTTAATGAGATTTTTTCAAGCATGTGATACTACGGTGATTGAGTAACTCTGTTTAAAGCAGGCCAGCTACAATATCTGTAAAAAACTAAATCAAGATAAAATTTATGAAAACTGTAAAATAAATAACTTGGTAGAAGTAAATCTTACTACAGCTTTTTAAAGCAAATTGAAATAAAATCACATACAAATCAAACAATTTATACTAAGTTGGTACTAGAAGTCTATATAAATCACTGGCAATACATTACCAGCAAAACATGCAGAATAAGAAGTTCAGATCTGAGACAGCTGTGTTTAATATGAAATATATTAGAAAGAACAGCAACAAAAGACTGGAGAGGATATAGGCAGCATAACTTTGTAACCAGCATTACAGGCTACAATCTTCAGGCTTGGTTCAAGTAATGGAAACTGTTTTCTAAACCAGTGTGTTTAGTAACCAAGAATAATGTCAGAGTTCTTTTTCCAAAATCACGACCTGTGGCAGCATAAAATGCTATCTCACTGCATAGGAGGCACAAATTAAGATTTGAAACATAGTAAAAATTAAACACAGTAGTTTTCTTCTTCTATCTCCTCTTGCTTTTTTCACTTTTTTTATTTACATGCATATACCAAACATTACAATCAAACATGATAACCTGTCCTTTCTGTTTATATAATAATTCCAAAGTAATTGGAAAAACGTTTTACCACAACATTTCAAAAAACCTCCACTTTTGTAAATAATCCTACTCTGTTTAGCACAATAAAGTTTTATTTAAAGCTTCCACAATAAACTTAATACCCTCTTTGCATTGCAGTTGTAAAAGGAACACTGCTGTATACTAAATTCCTGTGTCAGCTCTAAGTTTGTACTTTTTTCTTTATTATCTTGTTTTCTCTTCCAATGCATAGTTAGGAATTTAATTTTATAACTCTCAGTGTTCTCACCCTTAAAGCGGACATTTGAGAACTGTTATTTTATCAGTGCTACTGTTAATTGCATGTATGGGACTGGAAAAGAACCTTATTTATTTGGGGTTTTGTGAAAGCATATGTGGGTTTTTTGTTTGCTTGTTTCTTGTAAATTCACTGACAATATATGCTTTTCTTTGCACACTCTCTTGCTGAAATTTACTTAGATCCAGAGGCATATCATTTTAGACCTCTTAACGTTCTTAAAATATCTCAGTGTGTGTCTCTGCCTTTAAGCAAAACAAAATAATGACTTTGAAAGTAGTGTTTTCTAACATGATCATTTTGTGTCTAGTATTGCTGCAGACATTTACATTCTTTCTGTTGTCATTTTCCACAGTCATTTGCTATTTCATGATTTTTGTAATTATTTTAAATAGCTGGAAATTATTAGAAGTATTTTGTGGTGTGAAACAGAAAGCAAAAATAACAAAGCAGAAACAAAAGCATTAGCAAAGTGGGGAAGCAAATGACTTACAAAATGACTAATATTTCTAGCTCTTAGTAGGCACTCTATTTTAGCTGCACATTCTCGCATACACCGATCTTCTCCCTCAACCCTCCACTTTGTTTCCTTCCAAAATTTTGCCTGGCTTCTAAGATTTGATAATTTTCCAGTAATACTAAGCATGCTAGTTTCCAGAGTCCACTGATACCACTTTTAGAAGCAGGACAGAAGAATCATTTTCCTTCAGTTGTTCAAGCAACTGAGGCAGATCCCTCTGTTGTAAAGAGCAAAAAGAAAAATGCACAGCCTTAGTCTAACTAAAGACAACCTTTCCCTCAGTATGAGCTCCAACTAGTTGACACATTTGAAAGTCTTAAATGTGTTTATTTCCATTAAACATATACTAATTTAAAAAACTTAAACATATGGTGTACTCTCTGGTATTGCTTCCAAAACTACAGTAAGCAATATGTGTTCAAGTGCCCGTAATTTTTCATTTATTCAGTAATAATACAGGGCACATTAAGTGAACCTTCTAAGTTGTTTGCTCTGCACATCACCAGAGAGACACATGCTGGGAACTTTTGGTGAAGTCTGCAGCACTCCTGAATTTAAAATTCCTTGTAAACTTTTTCTCAGTGAGCTAAATTAAGATTTACCCCACCATTATTTTTTTTTTAATACAGTGCTTATATGGGCTTGACTAATTATCTTAAGCAAAGGGTTTTTTATCTAATGTTCATTGCGTGTTTTTAAATTAGGTTTTTTCCCTACAATATTACAATCTATAAAAGCTAGTAAAATTATGTATTATCAGCATTCCATATTTTAAGAAATAGCATTTTCTTTGGTCAGATACTGGGCTGATGTTTGAAAATGAATAATGGAAAATGAAACATATGCTACAATGGAAGATTAACAATGAGTCTATAAAGAGTGCATTATGTAAGAGAGGTAGCTACAGAGAATTCAAGATGAGCTATAAATTATCGTAAATGATGGAGACTGAGACAGTGGCTTAACTGGGGAGATTCTTGAAACTACTATTACTAGTCCATTTTCATACCCATAGTCCAGCAGTGGTATTTATTGTCTGTGACAGAACTTCATACAAACACCTTCAGAGAAAGACAATGCAAAGCTTGAACACCCCTGGGCATGCAAAGTTCACAAACTGCCTAATCCTGAGTAACATCTACTATTCCAATCTTATTAATCAAGTCTTACAGTTGAAACAAACTTACCATCACATCATGACACAGAAGAGAGAAAAAAGAAACAGGATTAAAGTATGGCAATGGTATTTTCATTTTTCTTTCCCATTTGCTAAATGCCTAGAGATTGCTTAACTTTAAGATAACGTGCCATGTTACTTTAAATCTAGGCAGCACATATCTGAAAAAGGTTCCCGTCCTTACAGAACTGTTTTTGAAAGAGACAACAGAGCAAAAAGAAGAGCTGACAAAAGGGAGAAGACACACAACTAAAGGTGCAGGAGCCGAAGCACACCGGAGGTCTTGTTTGTGAAAAGGATCGCTGAAGAATCTCTTCTAGTAAGGCAGCTGATGTAGTAAAATGTATTTAGCAGGTCATTTGTACCTTCTGTACTACAACAGCCCACTTTGGCATCTACCTATATACTGGTACGACCTGTGCCTTGGACATATAAAGACAGAAAGTATTCTGTGCTGTACTTCTCTCTGAAAACCCAGGAACTGTTCTGCTTTCATGAAGATTCAGAACAGGACCACGAAACTCCTGAGTATGGTTGTTTTGGACCCATTTACTTCAACCTCGTGAAAACAACTTCAGAAAATATGGTGAGTCCATTTCTCTTTCTGCTAGATACTGTCAGAGAATAACAGAATTGTTAACAGTTTGTTCTCACAAATGTTATACAGGCTGGAGGAAAGATAACAGGAATAGACATATCGGGGATTTGATTTTACATATTTAATAGCCTATTGAAATAGTCAGTGATTGCGAGTATGTTTTGGTGCAGGTGCTTATTGTTAACTTTAAATTGTTCATCTAACATATTAGACATTGTACTCTGCAACAGCAAGTAATGTCTCTTTCACTCCTGTTTATTTTATGGATCTGCTCTCTCCTGCATACCACTACCTGTGGATTTCTCAGACTTTATGTCACAAGCTTATTTCCTTCCTAATCAACCTAACCCAGATGTTATGTTTCCCTCCAAGTACTGTTTCCCAAGATATGCTACTAATGGATGTATTTACTTCCCATCTTTCCACATCACTTTCATGCTTCAAGATTTGATTAAGATGCCACAGGCTGGTAAATTGTTCCAAATACCAACAGACAGAATGACAGTGAAAATGTTTTAAGATTTGTTGCTTTCTGATGCAAGTGACAAATACTTAAGAAGTAGTTACTTAGGATAAGAAGTATTGTCTATAAAGTATTGCAAACTAAAATTAAAGTAAATGTGGAGCTGAAGTTAAACATGTTATAAAGGAAACATACTTTTCCAAACGTCATTTTCTGTCCACTGACCGTGGAAAGGAGCTGTGCCTTTCCAAGTGCTTTATGGTCACTTTCCCACAGAGGTTATCAAGCTTTGATGCCGCTGGCTAATAGGTTGGAAACCATACAACAAAAATAGACTTGGGTAAAGCGAGGTATTTACTGGCTTATGTGTCTGGAAAGAGAAGAGGTAATTTTTTTCATAATCCAGAAAGCACAATTCTTCACCGTCAAGATCAAATTGTACAAAAGTCAATGGACATCACATACAAGTTTTCTCTAAGTTAAAAGGTTTTAACTTTATTGATCTCTGCAGACTTTAAAATGTTAAAGATTATTTCTTCATCACCCAATTTCTGGGTATTTTCTAAGTGATCATATCTTTAAAAAAGGACCCTTTCATGACTTTGTCTTTGTGTGTGTGTGCCTTTCCTAAGAAGCCCCGAGGGTCATTTTCCTCATTTCCTCATTGTCTTGGTGTGCTTGCTTAATAGCACACAGGCAGATTAGAGATAACATCTTCATATGGAAGGCAGAGCTTCTCTGCTTTTCTCTGCCTTCTGGAGACTTGAGCTGAAGACTTGTCTGCTATAATCCTGAACTTACAAGAAGGTAATTTCTGCTAAATCAGGCCCTAAAGAAATACTAAAAATATCAAATGTCCTATCTTTTCAGAATAAAATTATCAGCTTAAAAAAATGAAGTTAGTCAGGTTCTTTCAAAATCTAATTTCTTTTTGTTACCACTGCAACTTACAGTGCACTATGAAAAGTTAAAAAAAAAAAAAAAATCACACTCACCTAAATCCTCCCAAAAAACAAGGAGGGAGAGCAAAATGAGACAACATTGTATTTCTTTCCATACACTTTAGTGTTCTTTCATCGGTGCCATTTTCAGTGTTGCATATAGAACTATACGTAGACACATCTATTACTACAAATAGCCTTACATTACAGTATTAGCACTGTAAAGAAAGGTCTGTCTTGGGAAAGAAAAACCCAGCCTGATGCTTTTAGTTCTTTCAGTTTTCCTGAAGTGAATGAGATTCTCCTCCATTTGCTCCATTTCCAAATTAGAGGCTCACCTGTAGAACTTTAGTTAGCATGAAATAAAATAATACTTAACTTCACTGGTCTTTACTGAAACAACTAAAGGTAAAACATTGTCATATCTGCAGCCATACAGGTAAAAGTCCTGAAAATATCTCAAAAACTGTCAGAAGCCCTGTATTTCTAAAAAGTCTTTTGGGCTATGCATTTTTCTCACTTTCTAGACTTTTACAATACCTGTTAAACTGCTGTGTGTATATACACCTTTTAGGGGATATCTGTTACTATGTAATGATGGAAATACGATTGTGTTCAACAGCATAAAAAAAAAAAAATTTGACTTAATCTTGTAGCGAAAATGTGCTTTGTGTTTTTTAAAAGCTTCTATTTAAATGCTTGCCCGTTTCAGAAAGAACTTGCAGATTTTCAGACTGCCTTCCTAGGAAAGTCAGTCATCCTAGGACATAGCATTTGATGCACTGTCAAAATTGTTTTTTCTATTAGCTAACTGCACTCCACAAAAGACTCAACTGATCATAACAGATGAGAAGTGCCTCTTTACATTAAAAATACAACAGCCAAAAAACCAGGCAAGAAGTCTTGTTAACAGTGGGGCAGAAATAACATAAGGAATAGAGCCAGACAATAATCAGACAAAAATGAGACCCACACCTGAAATCAATGCAATTTGTTGAGGACAAATGATCCTAAAAATAAGCCACCCTCATCCACAGCACATGATACGTGATGAATCTTCATGGATTCCAAATAAGCAGTAAGCAACAAGAACATTGCGAAGCAAAAAAATTATCTATTAAATCTTGGCACAAAGGAGACTTCCTCTGGAAAGTTGAGTTGAGGGCATATGACTATAGTCCATCCCACCCTGTTCCTTATAAAAATGCAGCCTGCTCAACAGTACTTTATACGTAAATGAGATTAAACCCAAATTTAATTTCTCATAAGGAAGTGGTGACACACAAGTTTCAAGTTTCCAGCTGACCTGTCCTATGTTTTTTCTACCAAGCTTCCTTACTGCCGTAGCTCAAACAGTAACATCTCTCACTGTGAGGAAAAGTGAATGATTCTACCCTTGTAAGGTGAAATCCTGTTACAAATTGTGTCCTCTGATGTACACTCCTCCAAGCAAAACACAAAAAATATTAAAGCCGAATTGAGGGCAGAGAATAAAAAGTTTCTCAAGGGCCTGTTAAAGGAAAATATTATGACTTGTTATTTGGAAAATATTCAAATATTTGGCCTAAGCATAGTCCCTTAATAATTAGGCAACTAGTGAAACTAGTGGCATGGGCCACTAGAGAAACTAGTTAACAGGGGAGCGGTGGTGAAGAAGGTCTGAAATGTTAAGTTGTCACAAGTGTGAATCATTTGTGCTGATTTCAAATCCAGTTTTGTGTAACACCTTGAGGAAGGCAGGTGCACTCTCCAGAATATAGTTACTTCTGGGTGTATATACAATGAAAGGATACTAGTGTAACTCACACAGAGAAAATGGCTCATAAGAATTGAAGAACTGCAGGTGATACACTGGGATGGAATGTGAATCACTGCCAATTCACTGATTGAGACAGGAAGGAACAGCAGTACTTTATAAAGACCTTCTTTTATATATGTGTGTGTGTGTATATATATATATAGGGGTGTGTGTGTGTGTGTATATACACACTGTACTTCAATAGTTCATGGGACTGTTTGTCAAGAAAGGAACTTTGGAAAGCTCCATTCCCACCATCAGAACAGCTGCTTTCCCTGGCAAAAAATCATCGTAGAGATCAGTGAGCACTCTGTCAACTTGTCTAGTTTCTAGAAAGGCAAAAATTTAATACATCTTCCAAACTGTGAAAATCCAGTCCAGTTCAGAGATGAGTTAAATAAGAATAACCAAAGTGGGAGGAGGATTGTTTCTTCAAATGATTTGTAAGGTACCTATAAAGAGCAGATACACGTACAGAGAAGGTAAAAGCACGGAAGAAAAGTTTTCCTTTAAGGAAAAAAAAAAAAAAGAATGTGAGTTTTTACCAAAACCTGTTCTTTGTGATCTACAATTCAAGTCCCATAGACAATGTGGCCTTTCCTTGTTATGGAATCTTTTGCCATTAGAAAAAAGTTCATGAAAACAAAGGAGAGGAATGAACTGTGTCACAAAAAGAATGAGTGAAGAAAGAGATGAAGCCAAAATCCAGAAGGCAGATCATACAGCACTCCCTGCAATATCAAGCTTTTCAACAAGGGTAATTGGCCATCTCATGCACTCCTCACTATTCGCTTTCATTCATCCATAACAAAAATACAAATGATGCAAGTGCTAACAGTGTACAAAACTGACCTACAGTTGTCATGGGGTTTCCATTCTTTTCTGCGTAACATGGCTTTGCGAAATTAATATAAACGTTTCTCAGAGTGTTAAGGGAAAAAAGATGCTGCTTGTTTCAACAATTTTAATGAAGGTCTAACCTTTTACATTAAACATCTGCTCCCTTCATTTAGTTTCTGGCAGCAGTTCATATGTTTTCTGCAAAGGACACAGTTTAATGAACATATACCAGATTATTTAAATGAATGCTTTTAATGAGTTCTTTGAATAGGCTTCTCTAAAAAGTAAGCATGAAATTACTTTCTTAGTTGGGATACTTTAACATATTTTAAGAAAAACATACATAGTCACTTTCCAGAAAACACGGGCCTTAGTTGCTTTAACATTCCAATGCCTTTGAGTGCTAATAAACTAAAGTAGTTCTTTCATGAGAGTGATATGTCAGTACAGTAAATTGATGTTTCAATATATTATGACTTCCTAAGAAACAGTTTTTTTCCTATAGGAAAGGGGAAAACACTTTTCATTTTATCAGTGGGACATCAGTTTATTTCTAAATAACGGAAAGATATGGACAGGCCTGATGAAATCAGCCTACTATAGGCTTTCATTAAAAGGCTCCAGCAACAGACTTAATAATTAACTTATTATACTCCTAAGAAGGAAACGCATCAAAGTTCCACGTGGATAAACTCAGGCAAGAGTAATTTGACTTCACCAAGTGATTTAGCTTCAAAATTATTAAACTTAGTCCCTGACTCTATTTACTCTATTTTGTATTCTCTTATTGCACTATGAAATATTAATTCCATTCAAATAATTAGGATTGGGCATAGTTCACCATGTAGCCTCCAGGAAGAAAAATATTCCAAAAGCCTAAATACATTTGCAGCTGCCTATAATAATGTCTTTCACATTTGAGCCAGCAGAGGGTTCTTTTTATGATTGATCTAATTGTTTAGAAGTCATTTCATGGTTTAACATTATTTAATTGCCCTGATTTTTCTCTATTGATTTTGCACATATACAAATAACAGCACTGCAATGGAAATGCAACCTGAATAAGAGGGTTTAGAATTTTTAATCAGAGTATTTTGCCTTCTTAGAATAAAATCTATTTTTCCTATGGAATCATGTAATAAGATGGGTCTTGGTCTTGAAAGTCTGATTAGTCAAGAGAGAGTCCATTTAAGCAGGGTTACAACAGTTGGCAGTCGTCGTCTGAGCATAAGGCTAATGAGCATGTTCATTTATGCATAAGGTAACTGTAGTATAGTTAGCTGGCACTAAGCCTTAAAAGACATTTTGTTTAAATTTTAAAAATTCTACTGTGATTTCGATGGCTTTGAGTTAGTTTTACTTATAGCCATTTCTAACTTTGTTCTAACCTTCTCTAACACTTCTGGGTGAAACCACTACAAAAATGCAAGGAAAATGCATCTGCTCGTTCCCCATCCTTCACTCCTCCTGCCCGTGGAAATGTGCTATGCCTGAAAGAGATTGAATCTTAGGGAACCATTTTGCTAAAACCTTTGCATAGCCTTGCATTACATTGAGATACAAGTATTTTCTTGTATCACTGATTACTTGATAGAATTATAGTCAAAATGTATCTTCTGAAGGCATACTAAATTGCTATTATTTTTAATGACAAGTATCTTATCTCATGGTGTAATATTTAACTACTAAAATACTTAACACTTATTAATAAATGCCTTTGTCATGTCTGTGTAGGGTCCTTATCATTAATCAGATACATATCAAGTGCTTAATATGCACCTTTAAATACCTTCAGTATATTAATTTAAAATATGATACAAAGTCCAGGCTTTATACACGCAAAGCCTGAGATTGCTGTGGAGCATATTTATCTCACATGATTTTTTTTTTTTTTTTTTTTCCAGGCTTATTCACTGTTACCAGTGGAGGAATCAGTAGTTTCTACATATTTTTTGTGCTATTAGATCCTGGACAGAGATGTTGATGCTATTGTTAGCACCAGCATCAGTTTGGCTCCAACTTTTCATACTACTGAAATAGTCTATCCTTTCACAGAACTCCTATGCCTATGGAGTACACACATTTTTTTGAAACCTTGTCAGTCCTGCTTGTGGTCTGTGTTGCCAAGGTTTGTGAGTGAGTGACCTGAGTTTAATTATCCATACTTCTTCAGCACCAGAAACCCTTGGTATGAATGCCTACATTTTTTGTAGACTCACTTTCAAATTTTTCTTTTTAAGTAAAAATGTTGAAGTGACGCTTACATTGTGAAAGTTTTCTATGATGCAGATTCCATTTTTCTACATTTCATATTGATTGTATCTTGGAAGCCTCAAGATGTTTTACAATGCTGGGGAAATAAATCATCAAAGGCAATATAAATCTTATTTCCTAAGACAGCTACCTGACCAGGATAACACAGTTCAAGCTTTTCCAGTTGGATGCTGAAAAAAGGGCCTGTTCCTCATGCTTTCCCACCCCTCATCACTTCCCAGTTTATAAGCACCATCTGCTTTTCAATGTTCTTTGCAAGATACTGATCTTAACAGTTGCCATTCCTGCATGAGTTTCAGTGTCTTAGCAAGAAGGCATGCTCTGTAGAGAGTATACCTCTTTTTTCACTTCTGGCTGGTCAGAGAAAAAGTTGATTTTAACTAGAGCTCTGCGCAAATACATTTCATATGCAGCGCCCTTGGCAAACAAGTAAGGAAGAGGAAAATAACACTTCCTTAACTCTTTTTCTTGCACCTCCTATTCTTACTGAGCCTTTGCTTCCCTTTTGTATCCAAAATTATACATTTTCACTTGGAAGAAACACCTAGCAAGAAGACATATACTTGGAAAAAATTTTTATGAAGTGTATCAGTGAAATAATAATACTAATGGTCAGATTCTAAGCTGCACATGAATTCAAAGCGTTTACAGGTGGCAGTAGCAAATTTTGCAAAGAAACCCTAAGTAATATTTAATTGGTGTAACAGTTCTGAGACTGGGAGTAAGGAGTTCTTTTACTTTCTTGGTAATTATTGTTTAAATAAAGGTCTGCGATCCTGTCAGGTGAAGAACGCTGTTTAAAAAAATCATTCTTTCTCACTCAATAAGGAGCTCTTCATGTCAATAAGATTAAAAAAGAACCAATTTGCTCTTACAAGAATGATCATGTCAGCAATACTGAATGTACTGCTTCATAGGAAAAAAAAGTTTATTTTGCTATTATTAAAAAATTACTTAGGTCAACCAGAAAGGTCTCCACCTTAAAATCATTTGAGTGTGCCACTTAGCAGCAGTCTATGGCTATTTTAGACGGTCTTTAAAGTGCTCAATAATCCCATAAAATTTTAACCTTTATTTTATTGGTAACTGCTACTTTTTGTGTTATGTGTCTAAAGCCAATTAAAAGATTTTTCATGAATCACATGAATTTTTGTTTTACTGTTCACATAAAAAAAAGCTTTCTAATATCTTTTAATTGCAGGATTTTGTGTATGAATTATATCACAGTTAGCATGCATTATTCTGAACTCTAGTTTCTAGAAAACCGTGTTTAAACCACTCTGGGCATTAAAATTAAATGGGTAAATGCCTGACTACATGGACTGGCAGGGTTATGCTGCTGCAATTAGAAGGTGGTAGAAGACAGAGTTGTGACATCAAGTTTTTGTATATCTTTCACTGAGAAGTGGGGTAAAAATTATTCAAAGGGAATTTTTTATTTATGTATGTATTTTTTTTAACCTGCTAACTGAACAAGAAGTGAGGAATTACCATGTGGTAAGACTTTTTAGCCTCAAAAAAGAATGAAGTTACCCTAATTAATATTACTAATAACCTTTTCAGTACCCTGTACTTCTCTGAAGCATTTTTTACACTTCAAAAAAGCCTAGCTTCTCCCCAGATAGTTCAAAGAAATCACAGACATTTCTCAGACAAAAATCTGTTGACAAATAAAGGTTGCAATTTGTCCAGGGCTGTCATGTTATGCCAGTGAAAGCCAACGGGTGAAGGGAGTCAATGCTGTTCTACAAATAAGAAGAAATTGCTTCAGAAAGTTTTAGAGTTCTTGTAAATAGTTTAATCTGAGAATTATCTCAGGCCATAATATCCTGTTTTTCTCCACACACACACACACCCCACCCCTGAAAAAGTACTGGCCAAACACAATTGCACACTAACTTACCTGACAGCGCCAGTCAGCAACCATTAAAATGATCCAGACCAACAACATTGTGGAATAAGGAAAGCTATAGAACACTTAGTGTTAACATACTGATCCAAATTGTCCACAGGACATCCACAGGAGCTGTGGCCAGCACTGCCCATTCCTGGCGGGGCACAGGAGAGGGGTGGTGTGAGGCTGGGGAAACCGCCCTGGGGCCCATCTCCATCCCCTTGAGGTGTCCACCCAGCCCAGGCTCTTACCTTCTTACCACCCAAGGCCTCAAAGTGGCTCCGCAGCTCCTCCACAGTGATGGGGAAGTGCTCAATCTGCTGAGGGCCACCTAGGGTCTCCTCCTTGAACGCATCCACCCTGCTGCTGTCTGCAGGCATTTTCTCTACAGTGCGGCTGCAGCTGATCTTACCCAGCACCCGGGACCGTGAGGCTGGTGAGCACCGGAGCATCAGGCCTGGTCTTGTAGCATAGGTGGACTCCCATCTCTGCTTGAGGAGCTCCACGGAGCCCTTCTGCAGTGGCAAGTCTGCCAGCTCCAGCATGCCCTGCCAAAGCAACATGTACCTGGGGTCAGAGACAGACAGCACCGTGCCGGCAGAGGCCACCGCAGGGCAGCTCGAGAGCCCTTCTGGGTTGTGGGACAGTGCCCTAGCACAGTCCAGTGGCTGGGGCAGAAGCCACTTCCCAATGGAAAGTGAGATCCGGTAAGATCAGATCTGGTAAGATCAGATCCGGTAAGAGTCAGTGAAAGGGTTCAGTGTGTTCATAGAGCAGGATTATGTTAATTAAAGAGTGAGCTAAGGGTGGTGTTCAGTATTTTATTCTTAAGCTGCCATCTTAAAACAGCAGAATTGCTGTATATCATAAATGGAAAAGCAGCAAGCATACAATTAGGGAGAATTTCAAACAAAGTGGATCTAATGAATGAGTGCTTGGCAATCAGTGCGTGCTGCACTGAAAGGTGTTGTGACAGGTGACTGCTGTTTTCTTTTAGATTTGATACAGCTGTCAGTATTGTAGAGTGACACACAGCATTTTAATGCAGCCAGGAGACAGAAGGGCTACTGCAGTAGCTGTGAGAGTACTTGGATAGTCTGGAAACACATCCCAGTACAGTGCTCCTAATTGCACCATAAGTCTTCTGGCAGGTAAATTACAAAGTGCTGATATCAAACCTTTCTAATCAGTTGACTGTGTTCTCACAAAGGCTTATTCTATCTTTCTTACAGTCCACTTGGGAAGGAAAATTGCCATTCTATCGTTTTGCACCGGTTGCTGAAATCAGCCCCCAAGAGTTTTGATTTTGAGGTTTTCTGCCCTGTAGCAAATACTTAAATGTAAGTTTTCATCTCTCATTCAAAATAAGTTTGAGTAGAAAGAACATGCATTTAAAACAGTAAAGAGAAAGAAACGTTAACAAGAACTAAGACCCAGCTACTAGCTAAGATCTCATTCGTTAGCCTGTCCCTTCTTGGCAAGAGACTTTCTTATATGTTTAACTGTCCTTTAACATGCTTACATTTGATTGACCTCAAATCTGCATTGTTGGGAGTTGGTCTTGGGGGTATTTCGAGTCAATTTTTAACCAGAATTAGTGTAGCCTGTAATATTTTGCTTAGGAGGAAAAAAACACAGGAGAAGCACTGGGTATTTTATGCACTCAATAATACTTTTAAAAGGAAACTCAAGGTCCACCTTTCTTGAACAAAACAGGAAAGAGTTTCTTGTCTCACAGCTTTCACCTTCTTTCCAACAAGAAATTGGCCCAAGACTTGTCTCTCCTTTAGCTTTTTGGCAGTACTAGGTTGTGACTATGGCTAATGTCCTGCTAGTTACCCTTGACCTATGCAAGCTGTCTCCCATGCTCTCCCCTTCCTGCAAGAAAAAAGAGTAACACCATTCCTTCCCCTACCACATGTGCCTGTTGTCCTAAGCATTCTGGTTCCATCAAAGATCCTAAATGGGTTTGCCTTTTAACCCAAAATGAAGAACAGCTGTTAAATTCACCAGTCACAAGAATGTTCAACCTAATTCATAGCTGTAGGTTAGAAATACTCCTGATTTACACTGCATCTAAGGATTGACTTTAGACCGCAAAGCAAGCTTTTCCTAATTCAGGTGAGCATGCTTATGCAATATCCACGTTCTCCTATTTTTTGCTTCATTGCTAATGGGTCCTTTTGTTGATTTTGGTGGTTTTCAGGGTAGGTGATATGCCATCATTCAAAAATAGTCTGGTGTTTACCTCCTTTTCCCTTGCAGCTCTCAAAATAGATTTAACGAAGAATGGTATCATCTTTTACCCTCGTCTAGCATGGGAACTATGGCTGCTATACGGCAGATAAAACAAACACGTTTGCTTTGTTCCCATGCATGAATTGGCTTGTATGAGGTGAAATTGTGTGGAGATTCAACGGTTTATAAAGTTGGTGATTTGCTGTGCTTCCTGCCCCTGAGAAATTTCATTGTAACATCTGCATTTGCGTTAGGAATAAATGTGAATGTAGGCCTAAACCTGACTTTAAGCCACTTTCTAAAGCTATATTTTAATGAAAGTGTCTCTCTGAAAGTTGGGGGGAGAAAAAAACCCAAACTAAAACCCCATACCAGAATCTGGTATGTCCTAGAGGTCATTTGAGGTTTTCACATTTTATTCCTGCTATCTCCAAAACTGGTCTCTGATCTTCTCATTTCCTTTCCTACCTGTTCATGGTAGTTTAAATCACTGTAGAATACTAATGGGAATTTATTTCAAGTAAAATATTTGATGAATGCTGCATATATAAAATTGTCAGTTATTTTGTTTCTTGAGCTTTGTAGAGCGTTAGCCTTTATGAAAATGAAGAAAATAGAGGAAATAAGAAAAACACAGATTTAGACTTTGACCTAAATCACTATTACCATTTCATACTGGCTCTGCTGACTCTAGTTTTTAACGTTTATTGGCTATCTGTAAAATTATCTTATCTAAGTGAAGGGGAGAACAGATATTGTTGCGTGTTATCAAGTATCTTTTTGTGTGTGTGTGTGTGTGTCTGCTATTTTTAGCACTCAGCTATCTGGCTGTGTTTGTCCTCTGGCCTATTCACTTCTCCCCCAAACTTATCTTGATTTATTCTCTCATAGTGACAATAAACTTATTACACTATCCAATCTGCTGAAATTGCAGGCAAATTCACATCTGCGGGTCTGTGACTATCCTCTTCCCAAGAGCTGCAGAACAGAGCCTGCCCATGTATGGGACTTGTGGCAAGGCAGAACTTAGTCTGTTACACTCATGTTTTCAGTCCCATTGCACCAAACCCCTGCTTATAACAGTCAAATAACAGCCCATAAAAATGAACAAGATATTTAAAAAAAAAAATATCAGTGTGATAGGATAAAGGTTTCAGCTAGGTTAAAACTCTGCAGGGAGCATTGCCCTCTCATTTTCCTTGGTTTGGGAAACTCAAGTGCACTTCTGTAGCCAGCAGTGATGTGTTGGAGAGAGGAAGATTGTGGTACCACAAAAGTTAGCTAGTGAGCAGTCATTCTGGCAGAAACTGATGGTGGAATTTTTGTGAAGGAACTACCTAAAGTGCAATATATCCTTCAAAAGTAGGTCTTTGTGAATGCTGCCTATAAATCTTTTGCATGAATGGGTTTGTTTTATGAGGCCAGTGATAGTACAGTACTCAAACACTGTAATCAAACTGTAGGTTTTACTTTTTCGTGTTTCTTCTCTGGGATCTTTTGGATCTCTCTCCCACCAGTTTTATAAGAGGCCTATGGTAATTCTTCATTGCATGTAATAAATCTGAGGAATGTATACTTTTCCTGAGCAAAAAGCTATAGGAAGGCCTGTAGATTTTTGTAGACTCATGAACTGCAGATATCAAGTAAATTTCAGGTTTTTTTTTTAACCCTGAAGTTGTTGATAAATCTGTCTTCACAGTAGGATCACCGAAATAATATTTTTCTTCTTGCGCTGTAAATGAGATAAGCCCTCTTCTGCTGTCCACAACCTATTCAGTTGGTAGGTGAATATACTCATGCAAGTAATTAAAAGAGCTGTTGAGAAAAACTGTATCATTTCTGCTGTGTATTCCTTTTCCAAAGTGGCTACCTGCATTTTCATCATATTGTTGCTATCTTAAATGTTTCATACAAGTAAACTCTTTCATTTGTTTACTAGCAAACAAGTAAATAAAAATTGTAAAAATAGTAAACTGATTGTTTGTAGAATTATTTGTAAATAGTGTTGCTATGTTCATTTAGCTGTACCCCAGAGGATGCTATAATCATGCATATTGTACTGGTGAGTCCTCTCCTGACAGCAGGAAACAGTCTGTTGTCAAAAAGCTGCCATTTGCCATTGCATATTGAGCTAGATTTCCTTCTCAAATAAAAAATTAAAAAAAAAAAAACCAAACACAACAAAAAAACCCAAACCCAAACCAAAAATCTTTTGAGGACAGGATTCGAGAAGTCCTTTCCATGATCTCCCGTACTACTTCATCCAGCTCTTTCCTCTGACAGCTCCCCTTCTATCCCACCCTGGACATCTGTTTCTAGTTAATCTGCCCTGTCAGAAATCGCTGGCATGAGGATCCCTAGGTCATCTTGGGATAAATTACGAAAGAAGGACCAATACATTGCAAATGAAGGCTGTATCTCATTCAACCCAATGCATTTTTGAAACCACTGAAGAACAACCCTGTGATCCAGCGGGGGCTGCAGAACAAAAAGCAGCTCAACCCTTAGTTTATGGCAATGCTGGGAAGGGAGGCAGGGGCGTGAAAGAGAAGATCTGTAGCTGCCTAAGTTCTCTAAATTTAGTCAGTGATAGAATAAAATAGTTCAGTTTGAAGGGATCTACAACAATCATCTAGTCCAACTGCACTATTCACTGGACACTTTCGTAAATAATCTCCCCCAAGGACTCTTTAAATGTGCACATGATAGCTGGATGCACACTTCTGACACCAACGCCTGAAAAGCCTGCGGTTTCTTCTGCAGGTAAGCAGAGCCTCAAGTATCTGTAACATTTCTTCATTTACATTTCAGACACTTCTTAACAAAAGCAGCTCAGACAAGTTTATGAAAGAACTAAAACAGTTCTTGATTACTACAAAATGTAAAGCACTTCCAAATTCCTAGTCATTTTTTGAGAAAATAGATTAATTTGGGCTGCCATTTAACATTCCAACCTTTATCCTGATACAAATATGCATAGCTAAATAATACAACTTTAAGAAATGCTGTTTCAACTCTAAATTATGGCAGAGCCCTACTCTAACAAGGTTCCAGTATTTTGAGGTAAATCACACTGGAACACTAGTTCTCATATCTTACCAGCAAAATCAACATGTTTTCTCATCTAATAAGAGAGTACTAGAAAGTGCATTATTTGCAGTCTTGGGACTTGAGGAAAGACATGCTTATGTTTTTTCCTTTTAGCCCCTCATTCTCATTTATTGTATGAGCAGTATCAGGCCCTATGCTAGACAGCCTATTTAAAAAAAAAAAAAAAAAAAAAAAAAACAACATAA